>JAQIXG010002527.1:0-17490 GCA_034700105.1 Oconnorella tubifera | reverse complement strand
ATCGTCGATCGTTTTGAAAAATAAACTTTCGGAAAGAAACTTTCCAAAAGAAAATTTTTCAAAATGCGTAGTGTATCACCACTATAAGAGCAGAATACAGCTCATGATGGCATGTGATGTGCACTATATATTTTATAATCAAATTTTCTTGCTAAGTTGCGACATAGGTTGTTGATTAATTTGAATGTACTCGAATTCCATGACATTTTATGCAATCTATGCATGCATTTTCTTAAAAAAATGTATGAATTGATTTCTTTATGAACTGTATTATGTGTATAAGTTACTGTTTATTACTCATTATAATAATTAACGCTACAAAATCAACTTATAGCCTTCGTTGAAATATTGAACATATGCACGATTTCACAAAGGTGCAAGGGTTTCAGTTTTCTCTCACAAACTAGTTTATGCGATGATCTTACTCACATAAATATCTGCCTCAGCAACTTTTTCACTAAATCCTTACAAGGGGGAGGAAGTTAATCACTCAACAAAACCTTTAAAGTTTAACACTACAAATATTTTTTTACCTCTAATGGGGGGGGGCGGAGGGGATAACCCCCACATTCCCCCCTCTTGGCTATGCCACTGAAAATTAATCATACACTGTCAAAAAGGATCAAGGCTACTACAAATCACTATATCACTATACAATATTTTTTTAATTCTTATGCACCCAACCCCCCTCTTCTTCCTAAAACACCACGACTCGACACTTGAAAGTTTAGTAAACTTTATTTTTCTAACAAAGTAGAGTTGAACAACTGCTAGATGTTAAAGATGCTAAAGATGTTGTAGATGTTAAAGGTTCGTTGACTTGGTGTTTGCGGCTTATATAATTTAAAATAGACAAAAATTAATGACAGCTTTATTTTATGGCAGACTAGATTAAAATTTAACATTTCTATCTCCCTGGATTATTTTTAACCAATGCAAATGAATATCAATTAATAGCAACCAATAAGAACGCATCTATTTCTATCACGTGTCATAAACCACGCCTTCATATGACTCACGATCCACTAAACTAAAACCAACTTCAGTACCTATTGATCCCCATACCCCTAACCAATCAAATTACGCCAATCTCCAACTTTATAAATTCCGCTATTTGATTGGTTGAATAAATCCATCCGGGTTGTGGTCTCGTAGATTTTATTCGCCGAAATATTTCATATTTTATTCATTTAATTATTTTCCCTCATTTACATTTTGACCACGTTGTGTTTCGGTCGGACGGGGGAAGAAAATATTTCCACTTCCTGTCACACGCATGGCAGACCAGGGGGAGGGGGACGGGACGTCGCCCGCCGCGACTCCGGCTCCTGCCGCGTCCGTTATAGAACTGTCGACGTTCTCTAACTACCTGAGGAGGGTGATTCCCGTGCTGCTGGAGGATGCCGAGGACACCCCCGAGGGGCTGACGGTGTGCCTGAAGGACCGCGTGGCGACGGAGACGATGAAGAGGTTCTTGAGTGACCCGCAGATGCCCGTGTTGTTCGTTCAGAGGCAGACGGTGAAAGGTAGTGTGTTGTGGAATATTTTTGTACCTCGTGTTGGCGGGGGGGAGGGTAATTTTTTCTAGCATGCAATGGGGCGGTGGTGGTGGGAGTAACCCTCCAACCCCAACTCCAACACAATATTGAGAATTTTGTAGGGGCATACCGCACCCGGAGGAAGCTGAATGGGGGGGTGGGGGAGTGTTCAACCAGGGGGGTAGCTGAAGGCACTTGACCCTCCCCCCCCCCATGTATCTTTTTGCTGTAGTTTGTGTATTAGTTTAGATAGAAAATAATGAAATACAGAAATGTTTATAAATTGTTCATTATAGTGTCTGCTTTTTCAATATTAAAATTGAAAAATAAGAAATGTCAAATTATAAATTATTTCTAATTTATATTCTTATTGCGTCTTGTTTTTGTTCTTGCCTAGACGAGAGTGAGGTGGAGGTGGGGGAGGGGGAAGAAAAAGAAGTCTATGTCTACAGTGTGGCGTCGGAAATAAAATTCTCCAACACTAAAGTCAACAGGTTACTTAATAATAATGAAAAAAATACATAACTTTATAATAATGAAAAGAATACATTTGGTTGCATATAATTTAACAATTTGACTCGATTAAATAGTTTAAATTTGACTGAATAAATTACTTTAATGTATCGAATATATTAATGTAATATATCAAATATTTGTAGAATGTTTAATTATTCATAACATTTTAAAATTAAGGTTCGTAGTAGCGAAATATTTATCGCAGTTTGTGTTTTTGCATTTATAAAATATATTTGAACAAATATTTAAATATGTGAGGTAAAATATATGAAGTATATAATCGCTAATAATCGATCTTAATATGTAATGGATTATAATATTTCTCGAAGTAAAAGAAGTATAAATATATATCTTAAAGTATAAAAAGTATATTTTTGCGCGTTATTCAGCGTCGTTGTTATAAAACGCGGTCCCGTTGTTGAAGCTGACAAAAGTTTCTCGTCTCAGTTACGTTTGATGTCGCTCAGTGACGGGTCACCGTATGAGACGCTTCACTCGTTTGTGTCGAATGCCGTTGCGCCTTACTTTAAGTCGTACGTGCGGTCAACCGGAAAAGTGGACAGGTGAGATAACGAGATTTGTTTTTAGTTGATTACCTGTATTAGTATATTGCAATAATTTTATTTGATATTGAATAAAAGAACAGTTTTTTATGTTCCCAAAGTCATTTTAGATCTTTATTACTCATATCTTAATATATAATTTACATCGATTCTACTGCTTGTACACACTGAGTGCTCTATACAGCGAGCAGTGTAATTGATAAAATTTTAATTGAGCACAAGAACACTGCGTGGTTAGCGGTAGCGCATCCGACTCGAGATTGGAATATTGCGTGTTCAAATCCCATTGGGGTTAAAAGATTTAATTTTTTAAACAATCAATTTTGTAAGGGATTAAGTTTATAAGAACTAAATCTTATTCTTGGACAGGTTTAAGGTTAAGGTTACATTTAATGTCCGGATTATCATATTATATGAAGACGTAGCTGTTAATTTAAGCGTCTTACTAAAGAGTACAGCTAGTAGAGAAATTGTGAGCTATCCGTTAAAAGCTAGTATTGCAATAATTTGTAGTTGTTGTTAAATAAAAAGATGCGTTACATTTATATTTTTTTTTTTTCGTTGTTTTAGAGATGACAAGATAGCGCCATCTGTGGAGAAAAAAATGGAAGAACTAGAGCTAGGGCTGCTTCATCTGCAGCAGAACATCGAAATCCCGGAGATTACTCTGCAAGTTCACCCGGTAGTTGCTGCCGTCATAAAGAAGGCTGCCGATGACGGCGTTAAGCCGAAAGTTGCCGATTTTGGCAATAAGGTGGAGGACGCTTCGTTTCTGAATAGTTTGCAGAGCGGAGTGAATAGATGGATTAGAGAAATACAAAAGGTATTGTATGCGGTTTTCTTGTGAAAGCTCTGTTTATCGCTAACTTGTTGCACTCTTTAATATGATGATTAACTTGGAAGGTATTATTGTATTGTTAATTTATAATATTGTGAATTAATTTATAATGATATTTTTGAAACATTTTTAAGAAACATTATCATTTGTTGATCAGGTGACAAAATTGGATCGTGATCCATCTTCCGGTACTGCTCTGCAGGAGATCAGTTTTTGGTTGAGTCTGGAGAGATCTCTGCTTAAGTTGCAGGAGAAGAGAGAAAATGTAGAGATTGCTCTTACTTTAGATGTTCTGAAACACGGCAAGCGTTTTCACGCAACTGTCAGCTTTGATACAGATACTGGTTACAACTTTCTTCGATTGTATTTAATTATTTTGAATGCAATAAGCGAGTATTAGATTTGAATGTTGCAGCTTAAAGGGTGCAAAGAGGCAAAATATCTTATTCTACCATTGATTTTAAGCTTTCTTTAGTGTTTCCTTGTATAAATACTTGACTCGGAAATAATTCAGGTGGGTGGGGGGATGGAAGGGGTTAACTAGGGGGCACTTTCCCCCTTTACGTTAATTAAGCATTTATTTTATCACATTGATGTATTTAGTGACATACAAATGGCTTATGTATGTTTCTAATACAAAATGGTGTATAATATATACGTTTCTATTGCACTACTTTGATTCATTTTGCAGAAATTTTAATACTAAGAATTTTTAATGTTAAATTGAGAGCTAAAACACCTCTTTTTTTCAAGTTTTTTTTACTATTTTGCCTTCCTCATATGATGTTATAATTTTTTTCAACTCGTAGTTATCTTCAACTCGTATAATTTTATATATCTATTTAAAATAAAAAGATAAGCATTGCGTAATGTACACTGTGTTAGGTTTAAAACAAGCGTTGACCACAGTGACTGACTACAATCTACTCATGAAAGACTTCCCTCTCGCTGATCTGCTCTCCGCGACTCAACTGGATCCCATTCGTTCATCCCTCGTGTCCATTTTCTCGCATCTCAAGAAGATACGCAACACCAAGTATCCGATCCAACGAGCCTTACGTTTAGTCGAGGCGATATCGCGTGATCTCAGTGCTCAGATGCTGAAAGTTTTGTCGACTTGGAGATTGATGCATATCATATTTGAGGATTTTGAGAAGGTTTGATTGAATATTCGTTGTTTTAAAAGCAATATAGAGAAAAATTATTGGGAAAGTAATATAGAGAAAGTTAATAGTTTGAAGAAGTATGACACATAAAAGTTTGGTTGATAAACGTTAAACACGTTTGTTTGTTTTTATTTGTTATGTACTACGATGCGTTTGATTTTGAGAATGTACATTTTAGCAGTAATTTTGTATATAAAGAATTTTTTATTGCGCTATTCAATATAAATTTTTACAATTTACAGTCATTTATGCATTTATTTTATACTGTCACACACGGTAAAGCCATTTCTCAATGAATAAAGGGGGAATATATCTTAAAATTTATTTTGTGGAAAGTTTATTTTGACTATTTTTGAGAATTGAGATAATTGATAATTTTGATCTGTATTATTCAGGTAATGTCAAGCTGTTTTGAGATCTTTCAAGTTTGGGACGACGAATACGAGAAGTTGCAGTCTTTGATGAGGGACATCGTAAAGAAGAAGAAAGAAGACAACATGAAACTCGCGTGGAGAATTAGCCCGCATCATAAACGGCTACAAGGACGACTGGATCAAATCAGAAAGTAAGCTTATTTAATGATTTATATATTTACTTAAAACGATACTTCGTAATGATTATATAGATTATGTTTTTAATAATGACTATGTATATTGTGCATTTGCGACATCAATATTTAGCAATAACTGTACTGTGTGTGTGTTTATCTATATAGCGATGTAATTTAATAGGTATTGTTCATAGTTATCGTAAGGTTACAAAGGTTAGGGTTTAACAGCTTGATGATCGTATTATATGAAGACGTAGCTGTTAATTTAAACGTCCCACTAAAGGGTGCAATAGAATGTCGTATTCTTATAATAGAAATTAATAAATTTGATTTTGTATTTGCAATTTATGAAATACATTTATAACTAAATTAGTTATTTTGCAATAATGTTAGTTTAATAAATATCATTTATATAGTTGAATTAATTGAGACTTATTTACATACAGATTTCGTCGCCAGCATGAACAGTTGCGTCAGGTTATCGCGCGAGTGCTGCGCCCTGCTAACGCTGCTCCTAACCCTGCTGGATCCGCTGGTGTAGACGCTGCGCCGCAACCATTGGCCATTGACGCGACAGATGGTAGTTCTATTGAGGTAGAAATAAATATTAAGTGCGAGCGATAGTTTGAATTGTTTAAAATGCTCAAAGGACTTGTGATATTGTATGATAATACAATAAATAGTATGTATTGTAAACAATATGGTATAATTTATTTAAAGTTTTCTTTGGCATTTTAAGAATTGATAAAAGTTGCTTTAATACTGTGTATCGTGTCATTTTGTATCTATTATTTTATATATTTTTTTGTAATTATTTTGACAGGAAGTTTATATGGCTTATGATAACGTAAAGGAAGTGGATTGCTTAGATGTCACCAAGGAGGGGGGTGATGCATGGGATGCTGCGTGCAAGAGGTAATATTTGCAAATAAGAAATTAAATTGTTATTTTTAGTTATTTTTTATTCATCTGTTATTAAATATTTCTTTTAAAGTATGACGGATATAAATCAGCAACATTATAAAAGTTGATCAAATATTGAGATCAGATATTTGATTTTATGCTATTTTATTCAACATATTATGTCGATGTATAAAAGCTTTCTATGATCTATTTGATCAGATACGACGAGAGAATAGATCGTATCGAGACTCGCATCACGGCACGCTTGCGTGATCAACTAGGTACCGCGAAGAACGCTAACGAGATGTTCCGTATCTTCTCTCGTTTCAACGCACTATTCGTTCGTCCGCACATTCGTGGCGCTATTCGGGAGTATCAAACGCAGCTGATACAGCGCGTTAAGGACGATATCGAGTCTCTACACGAGAAGTTTAAGGTACTGGCTGCTTGTAGTTTAAATATATGCTGCTGAAATGAAATACTGCTTTTATTGTATTCGGAATAACATTTGTATATCGGATTGATTCTCTTGGCTTTAGTAAATCTGAAGTTAATGACTACTTTAAATTTAAAACTTAACTTTAATTACAAACTAATTCAGTATTTCGTTATTTGTGAGGGTTATAGCTAGTTAGTTAGTTTATTTATTTCCAAACTAGTTACAAATGTAAATTATAATTATATGAAAACTAGAGGAAGTTTTGCGGTTATTTGAGCAGATGTTTGTGTTGTAAGTTTTTATATATATATGCCCGAGATTGTTTAATATACGGAGTGTTTCAAATATTTAAAAGTATATTGATAACGTTGTGTTGGCCAGGTGTTTTATCTTTCAGAGCATTGCCTTGTGTACTTTTTTAACTGAAAAATTGCCATAAGGGGCTGCCTTGTGTATTAGTTGCATAGTAGTTATTTAGAAATGGCTTCAATTAAAGTTTTGCATGCTTTACTTGGACTTCATGGATTCGACATCAAGCATCTTTTACTGTTGATCTTGATTATATTTTATAAGATTTTTACTAGTCCGTTTCCTTGCGCATTATCAGGCGCAGTATCCTCACAGTACCGCGAGTCACATGAGTCACACTCTCGACATCCCTCCGGTGTCAGGATCTATCATTTGGGCGCGACAGATTGAGCGTCAGTTGAACGCATATATGCATCGCGTTGAGGACGTTTTGGGAAAAGGTTGGGAACAACACGTGGATGGACAGAAGTTGAAGTCAGACGGGGAGAGTTTCAGACTTAAACTGAATACTAATGAACTGTTTGAAAGCTGGCAAAATAAGGTGTGATACCATTTGTTTTTCTATCATTTGAAGCAATATTCAAGTTTAAGATCACTCTATATACTCTGGATCTGTCTGGAACAGGATTATCTAATGGAGATATTGTACAACTTAATGTCTAGTTTTTTCTAGAATTGTACCTTTTTTAAACATCTATTTTTCTATCTAGGATTTTTTTGTTCAAAATTTGCTTTAATCGATGTCTCTTAAATTGTATTGTTGGTATTAGAATCTTCAGAGTATGAATATTCAGAGTATTTTGATGCTGCATTTGATACTATATAGTAACAACATTGATCTTTTAAAAACGATTTCTTATTCAACTTTTATTTTTGATTGTTTTTTAATATTGATATTGTATAGTTTACAAGTTGTCATTTACTGAGTTGCTTTGTAATGTTGATGTGATGTTGTGTAATTTAAAAGTTGTTGTTTACCGAGTTGCTTTTTGATGATGATGAAAGATTAAGCAACCCGTAAATAAGTTTTAAATCTATCGTGTCGCTCAGGTGCAAGCGAAGCAGTTGTCTATGTCAGGACGCATTTACGGCATAGAAAGCGTCAGATCACGCCAGGCTGGCAAAGGTAACATACTGCGTCTAAAGGTCAACTTTACGCCAGAGGTCATCACTCTTGCCAAGGAGGTCTGTTGTGTAGTTTTATTTCCTTCTCATTAGTTTATGTCGTTATATATTTTATACATTTATATCTTTAAATATAGTTATATTTAAATATATTTAAATATAGTTGTTTTGTCATCAATGAAAAATGGTCTTGGCTAAAAATGTTTATTTTCTATTTTTTATAGAAATAGTAGTTGCCTTATTGTTTATTGAAGTTTTTTTTCTCAATGTTGATGACATTGCATGTTAATGAGAATCGAATTTCAGAACTTTCTGGTGATAACTTCAGCTCTTGAAACTTTTTATGATAGTATTTATTAGTTAATGTTTAATTACTTAGATAAAAGTTAATAAATTAACTTTGTTATTGTTAACAGGTGAGGAATTTAAAGTGGCTTGGTTTTCGTGTGCCTCTTGGTATAGTCAATAAAGCTCATCAAGCGAATCAACTGTATCCCTTCGCTATCTCTCTCATTGATAGTGTTAGGACTTACGAGAGAACTTGTGAAAAGGTTCGTCGCTTTAGAAAATAGAATGTCTGGTTTTTTAGAAAATATCTGTCTTTAGAAAATGTTGATTTAAAGAATGTCTGTTTTTTAAAGATACAGCGTTAGATTGGCTCCGAATACAGTAACTATAATTTATTTAGTAACACTTGATATAAACTCGATCATTAAACGCAGTCTGATACGCTGATGTATAATGATATGCGCAGTCTGATACGCTGATATGCGATGTATAATTGCAAGCGAAGTTAAATTTGAAATAATATTTTTGGATTTGAAGTGTAATATTTTTGAAATAATATTTTCGAATATATTTGAATTTGATCATTAAAAACAGTTTTAATGATCTTGCGAGGTTGAATTTTATATTTTCTTAATATGAAGAACTTTATATAAGAATTTATTTGACCGTTTAATTATCGCGAACAGTTATGCTCGCAGTTTTTATATTTTATACCAGCTGTTTTATCTTCATTGTCCCGGTATAGTTTAATGTATTTCTCGCAGTTATTGCGATCTAGTGACTTATTTTGAATGATTATTGATCTATGTTGAATCATAAATGAATAAGTCGCGTTTATAGGTTGAAGAGAGAGCTAATATCAGTCTGCTGGTAGCCGGCATGCGTAAGGAGGTCCAGGGTTTGATTCTTGAGGGTGTTGGTTTGTCTTGGGAGTCGTATAAGCTGGATCCATACGTTCAACGCTTTGCAGAAATGATCTTTATTTTCCAAGAAAAGGTTCGTTTTGTTTGATGATGTTTTCGATGATATATTTAAATGTACATTTGATCAAATTAATTTAAAAAATTATATTTAGAAATCTTGCAAGTATAGTCTTATTATCTGGATTTGTAAATTACGTTTAAATATAGATTGAGAATTTAGCATATCGCTAAAGAATACATACAATGAGTTTGCTAAAAAAAAGCTAAGCATCATCAGGACTTTAATCCTGTACATTTACAATTTCTAGTTCATCACTTGCAAAACATTTAGCAAAAACAAATTTTGACAACACGGATAATGCTACCGCGTGATTGCCTTTTCAATCTACTTCACTTTTTGTTTAAGAATTTCTAGAATTACAATTGACAATTATATGAATGATTTCTTTTAGGTGGATGATTTGCTTGTGGTAGAGGAACAGATCGACTTGGAAGTGAAAGCGCTGGATACTTGTGCGTATGGATTCAGTACTTTCAGTGATATACTTTCTAAAGTACAGAAACATGTGGACGATCTCAGTTTGCGACAGTACTCTAATCTGCCTCATTGGGTGCAACGTTTGGATCAACAGGTTTCTTATTTATGGGTTTGGTTTCGAAATGTAGTTTTTGGGTTTTACAGTGTTTAAAACAATAATAGTTTATATAATATATACTAACCTAATAATAGTGTATATAATATTATATACTAAACAGGTCAGTATCTAAGTAGGTACATTAAACTAACACTGTCAAGTTACTTTAAAAAGTACACTAACAGTCTAATAAGCTAAATTTTGATGTGTTCAATGATTTGCTGAGTAGCTATTCAGAATTTTATGCATTTATCCCAAGAAATCCTGATATTGACTTTTGTTTCTTTTTTCTTTAAATTTTTAACTTGTAGCTTTGCTTTGATCTTATTTTTAAACTGAATGCTTAATTCAGCTGTGCAAGTACTGTATACATAATCCAAAATCTAATAAAACATTTCCTAATACATTTCCTAACACGTTTCCTAAGTATTTCCTAAAGCATTTCCTAACACATTTTTTAATGCATTTACAGGTTGAAACAAAGCTGGCGGTTAGACTGGAAGCAGGACTGAGGGCTTGGGTTCAGGCCCTGGTTGATGAAGGGAAGCCTAAGGATGATCTCAGCATGGATACAGATGCTCCCATCATCTCTGCGCATAAACCTGGTGGAGAGCCTAAGCTCAAGGTTTGTTAATTATATCAATTTTATTAATTAAACAATGTTAATGATACATGAGATTGGAATGAATGAATTTTGTATAATTTTTTTTCTATTTGTAATCCTAAACCTAACCCTAAACTAACGAATATCCTTGACGAACAGTCTATTGATGAAACGTCCGCATACCAAATATTTATACTGTATGTTTTCTCTAATATTTAGTATTTATACTTCAATTGACACAATACCGTATGTTTCTATTGCCTATGTAGAAGTTTGTGCATGAATTACGTATAACGAATCAAGTCATGTATCTGTCTCCACCCGTTGAGGAAGCGCGCGTTTTAATACTGGGAGAATTGTATGCATGGGAGGAGGTGGTGCTGGCTCTACCCCGCATCACACACGCTAGATATCAGGTCCACGTTGTTTCTCTTGCTTTTTACCTGACAATCAATTTTTGTAGATAGGTCTCATTTTTAATCAATATTGTTTTAATCATGGCTTTATTTTATTTTGTGTATGATTGCTGAATTTTTTTAATTTTTGAGTTTGGTTTACTGTTGCGGGGAGAAATTGAATGTATGAGTGATAATACTTGTTTATTTTATCTTTATTTATTCTATCGTATATTTAATTCTATCTTGTTCTTAATTCACATTCTGATTCTGGCAAATTGCCAGAAATTTTTAAAGTTTAAAATCAAATTGCGTAGATGAAATGCAGATTAGCATGTACTGCTAGATTATTCAATCAATTCGATGCTATTTTGAAGCCAATCATTTCTGTAGAGTTAATTTTTCTATATATTTGAGTCTAGACTTGATTTCTTTTTATAATGTAGGTGGGTATAGATACAGCTAGTGCATCGGAGACGCATTACAAAACGCTTCTCAGTAAACTTCCCTCAGAACAGGAAGCGTTAAATGGCGCGTATGAGGCTGTAGGCAACGTCATCAGTCAGATCAATAGTTACGTTAAGGTAGGAGCGCGCTATGAACGTGATGAATAATTGAATATGAGGTTATTTGAAAGTAAAATTGAAGAAATCATATGGTATATCAATGTAATATATCCTATTTTTAATATACTGTATACTTTGATGTATGAAATGAGAAGTTTGAAGTATTGATTATTTCATCTTTGGATATTTGGATGTGTTTATCTGTTTGAGTCATTGTCTAATTTATATTGAAGTTACTATGGACAAATGTTAGTTAATAGTTAGTGTTACTTTTGGCCAATAGATAAGCTGATAAATGCTATGTGTTTTTAGGTTTGGTTGGACTATCAAGCACTATGGGATCTACAGGCTGATTACCTGTACGGAAAATTGAGTGATAATATTCAGACCTGGATGAAAACTCTTGAAGATATCAAGTTTGTATTGGGTTTCTTGTTTTTATTCTTGCCTTAAATGAGTTCTAATACTTGACAAATGTTCTGGAGACTGTTTTTAATAATTCATATATTATTGGACATGTTTAAATTATGTAAGAAATTTATATCCTGTTATTGAAAGAAAATTTCATTGGTTTATTGTATGTTTTGTTTTGTATAGAGCGTCTCGTAAGACATTTGACACTTCGGAGACTTTTAAGGAGTTTGGCCCTGTTAAGATCGAATTCGGAAAGGTATTAAATTTTTTTTTATTGGGTATTATTATTTTAAAGATATTATTTTTTGTTGTCAATAGATTATTTATTGTCGGGTTGATTATGCGTTTAATTTACACGAATAAGAAATATATAAAATATGACGACATTTAATTATACAGTATATGTTAAAAACAGTTTTAATTTATCTAATATGTATATGTCTTTTATATGCAAACTTTTATACGAAAAGGCCGTAAATAAAAAAAATCGATTAATTTTACTTTGATATGGAATTATTTTTGATATGATTTTGTGAAACAGGTTCAGTCTAAAGTAAGTTTGAAGTACGACTCGTGGCATAAGGAAGTCCTTGGCAAGTTTGGTAATATGCTCAGCACTGAGATGACGGAGTTCCATGGACAAGTGTCCAAGGTAATAACTCGTAAATATTTTAAAGCAATTAATAATAATAATTTATTATTAGTCTATTATCTTCATGAATTTACAAGATATTGTATTTTATGTTCCTATGCCTGTATTTGAATATGTATTAATCTATTACAGTAAGTATTTTATTTGGTTTAATCGATTTGATAAAATCGTTTTAGGTTTATTATTTGTCATCAAAGATTTTGTAGGAAGTTGTTGACTTGGAACAGGTTTAGGATTTGTTTCTCCTAGAATGTTAATTAATTGTGTGATTATCAATATTATCTCGGCTATGCTAAAGTCAATATGTGCGTTATAAACATGAAATCGCTTTTGATTGATGCAGCACAAATTGAAAGTAATATAGGATTGATTTGATTGAAAGTTAATAGTTTATTAATTTTCTGCATTTGTAGTAAGGCGTTTGATACTAATAATTTGTAGTAGGCGTTAAGTAAGGTTTATGGTTTTAATACATTATAGTTTTTATAATTATATTATTTCTTTCTTTTTGTAATTATATTATCTCTTGGTTTTTATAATTACATAATCTCGTTGTTTTTTATAGTCTCGCTCTGAGCTTGAACTTCAGTCTATTGAGACGTCGAATACAGCGGAAGCTGTTGGATTTATTACGTACGTGCAGTCGTTGAAACGGAAGATGAAAAGCTGGGAGAAACAGGTCAATAGTAGATTCATTTCTTTGTTTAATTTAGTTGCGTATTTTTATATGGATTACATGATTAAATTTTGTCTTAATTTTCGCCTAGTGGACATCTTCTATTCCTGTAACCAGCTCTTATAGATTTTCTGCAGATCTGTATATTGTTTAATGCTGCAATATTATTTAATTTTATTAGCTTGGAAACAAACTTATTACTAATATGCTTAAAATTGCCTTATTTTCTTACGAACACCCTATAAATCTAAATAAAAGCGGTTTATAAAAAGTTGATGCAAATGAAAGAAAGCACTCTAACAGAAAGACAGACTTGGATCAAAAAGATAATGTAAAACAAATTTTAAATCGCAATGAAACGCAAACTAAATTCTAATTCTAACCCTCTACAGGTTGACACATACAAGGAAGGGCAGCGCATCCTTGAACGTCAAAGATTTCAGTTCCCAGCCAACTGGCTTCACTCGGACAACGTGGAGGGAGAGTGGGGGGCGTTCTCTGACATCATCAAGCGTAAGGACACGTCAATACAGAGTCAGGTGGCAAGTTTGCAGATGAAGATTGTGGCAGAGGATAAGTTGGTAGAGAATCGCACGGGGGATATGCTAGGGGAGTGGGAGAAAGAAAAACCAGTAGAGGTCGGTAGCGTGTGTGTGATTTATTGACATTTATTCTAATAGAAAGAGAGTTAGAAATTCAGTTTTATGTAATTAGAAAGCGAACTTGTAAATTACTTGTGAATTTTCTTTAGGATTACAGATCATTACAGAATCAGTTTAAGTAATATATTCTTGTTTTAATAGTTGTGATGAAAAGGTTGTTTTGTTAATTGCTTGTTATATTAAAACCATGTTTAACGTATTGTGTTATTTTAGCATTTCTATTGTGGTAAATTGAATGCTGATGATATTTAATTGAAGCAGTCTCTCATTGAATAACAGACAATGTTGAGTGTTTGTTTTGCGCTGATATAATATTAAGCAACAGATAAAAGTTATCGTAGTATTTTCATTATTTATCTGTACATTTATTGTTGTCTTTGTATTATTTGAAGTCATTTAAGTTTATATCGCATCTATTCTGTAATCCGATAATGATTTAAATTTATTGATTTACGTAGGGGACAATGAAACCGGATGAAGCTACAAAACTGTTGACAATATTTGAAGGAAAGTTTCTACGACTGAAGGAAGAGAGAGATAATATTTCAAAGGCAAAGGAAGCTCTGGAACTTACTGAACCAGGTTAAATACAAACATTTACAAGAGTAAAATAAATAATTTGATAACTAAGTATATATTTAAATCGAGTTATTTTATAGTGGCTACATATTTGTCTTTTTGTTGGCTGGGTGATGGGTTATGCTGTTGTTCTCCTGTACTTTCTTATACATTCGAAACTTGTGGCATTATATTTTTTTTGTTTATTGATATTTTGCTGATTGCCATGCGATTAATCAGACAAGAGAAATAGAATGTTGCGGGAAAGATGTGTATTTCATGTATTTTGTGTTATTTCATGATAAAAAAAGTTTGCAATCTACATTAGATCACATGCAAAGCCTAGAATAAAAGATATTCAGAATTCTGTAGTTGAAAAGAAAGATCAGATTTTAGTTGCAAAGTGACCACTTTTTTTATTCTGTAATTTCGACGTCTGATGCCTCAGGTCATTTGAGTCCAAGTGAGGAACGTATGGTTGTGGCTCTCGAGGAGTTGCAAGATCTGAAGGGAGTCTGGGCAGAGCTTTCCAAAGTCTGGCAGCAGTTGGAGGAACTGAAGGAAAAACCGTGGTTATCAGTTCAACCACGCAAGGTTATTCTAAGTCTTATTTATATTCATTTTATTGTGATTTAGTTTATTTATTTGTACTTTAGCTTGTGGCTTAGATGTTTCATACTCTGAATGTTTGAAATTAATAAAATTCTACTGGAACTTCTGTTGTGATATTCCATAAGACAGATATTTAAATAGCAAGAATAGGATATAGTGCTCTAAATAGGTGTTAGTAATTTAAAATAATTTTACCCGAAAAGCCTATTTAGGAGAGTTTTAATTTACAAACTATTGTGATTGGTTACAGCTGCGACAGCAGTTGGATGGTCTAGCCCAGCAACTAAAGGAACTGCCAGCACGTCTGAGAAACTATCCGTCGTATGAACATATAAAGCTGCTTCTTCAGGCCTATACTAAAGTCAACATGCTTATTACTGAATTGAAGTCAGAGGCAGTCAAGGAGAGGCACTGGAAGCAGCTGATGAGAAGGTGATTATTATTTATTGGTCTTTGCTCTAAGTGTACATCAGTAATAAGATTTCTTGTTGGATAATTTTGAGGGAGCTCATTTCTTTTCGTTGTTAGCCGGAATGGATTGATTCAATTAATCAATTAGGATAACCTAAACCAGTGATATTGGCAAAGTGGTTTTTAAGTCTCTTTGTTTTCCCTAGTTACATTGTGTTTGGAATTTGAATCCATGTCGTAATGATGAAATTACTAGTACACTTTGCAAATAGCTGTTTAATGCCTCACAATTATTAAATAATGTAGAATATTAAATCTACTCGCAAACTGAAAGTAAGTGATGATATATATGCTATTTATTAACTTGTAAAGTAGTCAATGTCATGATTTTTCTTATATCATTTTACTCCTGGTTTTCCTCGTCAAATTTCTATTGCATAAATTGTGTTAACTGCTTGTTGTTGCAAGTTTAATACTCATCGGATGTTTGACTGTTTAGATTACACGTAAACTGGGTGTTGGGTGAGTTGACCCTGGGTCAGGTCTGGGAGGTAGATCTACTCAAGAACGAGGCAGTCATCAAGGACGTTCTACTGGTAGCGCAAGGTGAAATGGCATTGGAAGAGTTTCTGAAACAGGTAAAAGTTGCGATAAACTACTGCGATTATATTACGATAGTTACAATTATATTGTGATAAGTTGCAATTATATTGCGATTAAGTTGCAATTATATTGCGATAAGTTACAATCATATTGCGATTACTTGCAAAGACAAAAGTTATTATTATATCCAATTATTTAAAGGTATTAAAAAAAGAGTTAATAATATAGTTGTCTGTTGTACTGAGGTTAATAGCTGTTTTCAAATCTTCACGATTGTAATTCAAAGCTTTCTAAATGTTAAAAACTTTATATTAGTATAAAAAGTATATTATACGCGTATATCTTTACAATTTTAAAATCTTATGCATCGGGTTAATTAATGCGTAGTTGTGCAGTATTAATCCCAGTAATTTGATTGGATGCGATTTAGTGTGTTTTACCTGCAGGTCAGCGAAGTATGGAAAACATACGAATTGGAACTGATAAACTATCAAAATAAATGTCGTCTGATTCGTGGTTGGGACGACTTGTTTACAAAAGTAAAGGAACACATCAACAGCGTTGCCGCTATGAAATTGTCACCGTATTATAAGGTCTTTATCTAATTCTTACTTAAATTATATATTTTTGTATCTTTTTTAACTTTGGTTGTCTGTTCTATATAGTAATAATTTGAATCTCATCTTATAATAGTTTTTGTACTTTACTCTAATTCAAAGGGTTGAAGATTTGGGTTTAGTAAATTGTTGTTGCGGGTATTATATATAGTTCTGTATTGTATTTACGATTTGATTTTACTGAGAGTAGATTTGGCTGATCTATTTGTTAGAATCTTTACCCTACAGTTATGGTAATCATATCCGTAATCTGCGTTTGTGTTATTCTGTATTTTATTATTCAAAAAGATAGTCCTTATATCATTATATGATTGCCTACGATCCTTATATTTATATCATTGCCTCTAGTCATTCATCGTCTTCTATTTCATTGTATCTTTCTATTTTCTTAATGGTCTCATTAAGTATTTATATTATAAACATTGCGCGTTTTGTGCTGATGTGCCATTCAGCCAACGAATAAAAACGTGCAGCGTTTAATCGTTTCTTTTCACTATAAATTGTTCGTTACTTCTGTAATAGGAATTTGAAGAGGATGCTATATCCTGGGAGGACAAACTTAATCGAATTAGCGGGCTCTTTGACGTTTGGATTGATGTCCAGAGACGTTGGGTTTATTTAGAAGGAATATTTACAGGTTCGGCTGACATTAAACATCTGTTGCCAGTTGAAACGTCACGCTTTCAAGGGTATGAATGTATTCAGAATATTTATTCTACTAGTCATAATTAAACTTAGTTGAATTTGATGTCTTAGTTTAATTTATTCATTTAAACGTTGAATTTGATGTCTTAGTTTAATTTATTCATTTAAACTTGTTTTATTAATAGATCTGTAATTAAGTGATTTATTGATGATAAGCAGTTTGTTGCTTACGTATAATATGGCTTATGATGAATTATGTTTATATGATCACATTGGTTATGT
>JAQIXG010002526.1:0-17491 GCA_034700105.1 Oconnorella tubifera | reverse complement strand
TCACGAAAGTTGTTTGAGTAGAGGTAATCAAGTCATATTATAAATAGCATACGAAGACGACATATGACGAAAGAGATTAACTTCTTAATAAATAATTTACAACTTATTTACTGTATTTACATGCATTTATGATTTATGGCATTTAGTGCTTTTATTTAGTGTATTTATGAAATGCACATTTTCTTATTTCCAGAAGTATTTTCAGAGATTATCAAAATATCAACTTTTTCTACATAGAAATTAATTAAATTATTGATGAAATTGTAAGTCGAGTACTTTTTTGGATTAAGTATTTAACTAAAGGGCGCAACAAGTCATGTTAGATAGCTTGATTGTAGCCGCGGAGTCACAGGCGTTTCATCCACTAATCATATTTGTTTGAAACATTTGAGAAAATTCTATAGAAGCGAATAAGAAAAGAAAACCTATAAAGACTCGTGCTAAAATAAATTATTAATAATTTTTAATTTTAACAGTAAAATATAGTAATAATGTATTGCCATATTCAATATTTTAATCACATCAAACGCAAATTTAACTATCTATATATTGATCATCACATCAATAATTAAAATTACACAATAAACATGCTTTTTATGCATTTTAAAAATACTCAAAATTGTTTCCATGTAAATTTTTATACATCATCTTAGTTTCAAATAAAAAGTAATTTTTCATAATTCTCATTTAAGCTGCCATTTTTTGTAAGTCATAAAGTATTGGTATTTTCTGTAATTTAGTCAAGTGTTTATATGTAACAGTCCTCTTTCTTTCCTCTCTCGTCATCTTTTAACTCTCTCCAGCTTTCCGTTCATCGATTACATCCGGCTTCTAAGCGCTTTCGGATCTTAGTCGAAGCGTGCTCGGACTACTAAGAAAATTGCGTGTTTTTGTCGTCCGACCGTTTATTTTGAAGACGATATCTTTGCGACGAATCGATGACATCGGGTTCGTGTAATTATTTTTGAGGGTTTATCTCTCATTCGAATCATGGGGGGTGGTTAGTGATGGGGTGGTTTTGATTCTTGATAAAGTCAGTTAATTGACAAAAATTGTTTCAGTAATTAAATGTCATGGAAAAGTAACACGCAACTTCTCGTTGATTTCGTTAAATTTTTAGGCGTTTAGTAAATAAAATGATTTCATAATTAGGTTAATAATAATAATTCTGAATGACTTTTAGTCGCATCTCTAAATGTCGTGTTTGAGAATGAGTTGCAAAATCTCTTGATGAATTTCATTTCGTGTAATATTTATATTTAAGTATATATTTTATATATTTAGTACAAAATTTGCATGAGTTGAGTTGAGATTTATCTAATCCTAATCATAATTACTGTAATAGAATAATTGTTTTAGATCACTTAATAATGTATGAAGATGTAATAATAGATAACATTACTACTGTATAAAACAACTGTATATAAAAAAAGTGTACATCAGCTGATAGCTATTTCATTGATTTAGAGTCTGTATATTCAATTATCACTGAGGGACGCCGCTTTCGTTTCCAATGTGATACAATGGATCACTCTGTCCTATTAATTTTTGACAGTTTTCTATTTCGTAAAGCCATTGTTTTTATAAGTAAATGAAATAATATCATCTCGCTTTCAATCTCTGACTGTCATCTCTTATCTTTTATGACTAATTCCTTTAGACTTGCTTGCTTCGATTTGAAGCAATTTTTCACTTTTATTTTATTATGAATTACTTTCTTGTTTCGCCAGATAACACGATTTTGCAATTCAATTTATTACAGTTCATCATATAATGAAATTGGTTCTGAAATAAACAAAGAAGACTCGTTTACATGATTCAGAGAAATTGTCGAATTTAGATTTTATGTGAGATTTTTCATTTACTTTTGCATTGTGTATTATATTGAATGGCGGTGAATTGACCGCAAGCGGCTAGCAATTCATAACTGAAATTGATGTTTGCTTCATCAGTTGAACTATAGGATTAAACATAAACTAACTCGTATTATTGTACTTTGCAGCATTTCAAATTATAATCTATTATATATATATATATATTATGCAGTTATGTAGTTTAAAGTATAAAAAAACGTTTACAAAAACATTGAAATGAGCATAAAAAACGAGAATGAATGATTAGACACCGCCAAGAGTATAGCATTGAAGCTATGTAGCGGGTCACTTTAAAAGATATTAACATCCTATTATCTTTACATTGAAAATCTAATTTGGTTTATGTAAATAACTATTAATATGATATTTGCGAAAATCGATAAATTTATTTCTTGATCAAAATCTTCATATATCTTATCAACCTAATATTTCCAATTTATAACAAAATAATCGCTGAATATCATCTTTCTTATATAATTTATCTTTTTAATTCGTTTACTTGTGCTTTGTCAATTCAATTTTATGAATGTATTTGATTTAATTCGTTCATTTCTTTTTTAATTCCTTTGAGATCATTTGTTTCACTATCTGCTCGTTTGACCGTTTTACGATTTAGTCGTCTAAAGATATGTCAGTGCAAAGAGAGCCCTTTCTGTCCTTGAGAGACACTGCTGTATCTAGCAACATGCGAGTTGGATAGATAGATAAATATAATACTGGGACTTTATTATAGAGAAACTGTAGCATGAAGATTGTCGTGATACACCGGAGACTGGATCCAATCTCAGAGATAATTTCGAAGTCAATTTTTGAGTCAATATTGGAGTAAATCTTGAAGGTAATCCGCGCATAAAAAACATCGGATAACAAAACTTTGGGGAAGAAATTTGCTTTCAGGCGCATTATCTTGTATTATTATTTTTTTAACTTTTATATCTGAAAATTTAAAGTATGGTATCAAGATATACTCAAAAAAATAATAAGATGCACAAGACGCTGATGTTATACTTGTATTATTTTATAAATAAATTCAATATATGTAAATAATACTATCATAATAATAGTACTAAATAATACTGCACTATAATTTAAATATGATATCCATTTAAATATAATATCTATTTAAATATGCATGCTTATTTAGGCGTGTGATGTTA
The DNA here is from genome assembly GCA_034700105.1 of Oconnorella tubifera. Taxonomy (NCBI): domain Eukaryota; kingdom Metazoa; phylum Annelida; class Clitellata; order Enchytraeida; family Enchytraeidae; genus Oconnorella; species Oconnorella tubifera. The sequence continues at coordinate 14,460 of JAQIXG010002526.1, read as the reverse complement.
ATAAAGATAACTTTCAGATGAAATTTGTTTGAATTGATAATAAAAACATTCATGCCTACTGTCACGATCTGTGTCACGATTAAAAACAAAAATTATGTGGAACAACTAAAACATTTTCGAAATAATTTAATGAGTTCCGAAAGTTGACAATGAAGCCAAGCAAAATTTTGTAAACATTAAACGTTTGAGATTTACATTAATTGAAGCTCTAACGTTCTCTAACTTCATTATTGGATTAAATAAGACTTAATCGAAAGTATCTACGTTTTACTGAATTCAAGATCTGCAATTTGTTATAATTTTAAATAAGTTAACAATTTTAATTTATTGTTAATCCGATTTCACTAATCTTGATGAATTACGTTAGTTTTGAGACTGGTTTTAGCAAAGATTTAAATTATATACAAAAAGCAAAGCGTCAAGTTTCAGCATAGTGCGTACATTTAAATACACAAATACACATTTATATGTTGTCTTTAATAACCTATTTTCCACAGCATCTTTCTCCCCACCTTCACAGTAAAGTTTAGAAAATATGGTAAATAGGAAAGGTAGTGTTTTGTCGGAAAAAGCAATGTCATAATACGACATGTTCAATATTCATTGTGTCCTAATTTAATGCTATTAAGTTAAAAGATTTAGACTTATTGTTGTTTAACCACTTCGCCAATCATCTATCCTTGATACAAATCAGATAAAGAAACTCGCTATTAAAATATATATTTTCAAAAAAGGATGCTTACACCATTTCATAATGACCAGCAATTTCTTAATTTGTTTCTGCGTTAATCTTGCATCTTAATTTACACTCGCAATTTCATATTTGTCACGCCTGGTGGTCAGCACTTGTTAAGTTGTGTTTGAGTAATGACTGTATCACAGTAGTGGGACGTCGATGAAGTGTACTCATACAAATAAGCGTCTGCAGCTAGGTACTGGTTTTGCTAGTTCATCCCAAAATGAAAATATTTTTTTAACTTATATAGATATCTCGAAACAAATACTCACAATAATAACATAGTCACTAATCATAATTTCAGTTGAAATTTTGCGAAACTACCTAAATTAGCAATTAATTAAATAGATTTAATTGAAAAGGTGTCTAGATTGTCTCATGAAATTCAACGTATACCTCATAACCATGACACATTAAATCAGAGATTTACTTTCAATTTCAAAATATTGCCTAACTGGCAAGATGCAAGTTACAACTCTTTATAATACAGCGTAATATCTTTTGATAAAGTACTAAATTTCAAAGAGAGTTAAAAATTGATCAAATTTTTAAAAAATTAAGTCTACAAATGTTATAGCTGTTCAATGCATTTTAATATAACTGTGGTTTACGTTTTATTGCGATTTTGTCATCACTAAATTACGCTTTATTAAAATGCCTCTGTCTGTCATGCTGTTATCAGCGAGGCATCGTTTTTAAACACGATCCGCCTCTATCTGTGGCTAGTTCTCCTGTGTCAATTTCTTTAATAAATTAAAAGGCATTGAAATAAAGTATAAACATGTGTTATATACACATATATGGATAATAAAATATATATACTATGTATAAATAAATGATTTTTCCATCAACACATAAAACTTTAACTGTAATATTACGTACAATAGCGTATACATAACACTTCATACATACATACAATAGCAGATATAAGACTTCATATTACAAATTGTAATGCTATTTATTAGACACTAAATAGCATTACGAATAATACAGATATAATACTTTATATTACAAAGTTATAGTGTTATTTTGTAAACAATAAATACGTTCTGTAATTATGCCTGACTAGCTGTTAAAAGTTGAAAAAGTTAATTGAAATTATGATTAGTGACTATGTTATTATTGTGAGTATTTGTTTCGAGTATTTAATTTTAATAGAGGTTTCATTTAATGAAATATTTTGTTTTCAACCGTGTCTGTTTAGATAATTAAACATGTCATTACAGTTTTGCAGTGAAATTAATTATTAATGTCAGTTCATTAATTACTGATCATTGTGATTGATATCTTTTTAAAAGTAAAACTTTTTAGATTGAAATTGTTAATTATAGTTCATCTAAAAGATATAATAACTCTGGAAAATGATCGAAAAATGAAATAATAATTTTCAAAAGAATGAAAATAGAAGATGAAACTATTCTAATTGATAAATCCTGTATAATTTGACAGAATCTGTATTGAAATGAGTTGTTTTCCTTGCTTTACAAGGCTGATAATACATCTCTGATAAAATATTCAACTCTCCAAAGTACTCAGGCATATTTCCTTTGTTTCAAAGAATATAAATACAGGGTCTAGTCATCAGCTGCTTCATTAGCCAACCTGGCGGCAGTGTTTTTGAATTTCTTTGGATCAGACACGGAGAGTCTCTTCTCCTTCAATCCGTGTTGTTTTGGGGATTAAAATTTAACGAAAGACAATTTTTCGAGGACCAAATATTAAAAAAGATATAAGATAATATCTTTTTTTATTCTAATTGCTTTTGATTTACCCGCCCGAAATGTAAAAAATGACATTTAATACAAAATTATTTTGATGCTTAATTTATTTATTATATAAATGACACGAATACAAAAATCTTCCGTATTGTAGGACTAATTTTCCTTTTAATTCATATAAACACATTTTTGATCCGTTTGCGATTTTTTTTCTTGGTCCTTTACTTTTCGAACTAATCGTCAATATCTAAAAAAATCCCCTTCACTTACATTTTTTTACAAATTTCGCCTGGAGGCCAAACCCCCGTGTCACCCACCCCTGTTAATTTATTGACGCGCTCAAATGGCGGTCGCAGCCCCTCGTAACCAGTGCCTTGTGGTCGGACGAACGATCGGTGGCTGGATCCATCTTCGTTACAGATTTTGTCGCTAAATTAAATTTTACGACAATAACTCGCAGTTGTCGAATATATTTTTGATCTATTTTACGACGAAACGTCGCGTCGTCTGAATCGTAGACTGAGAGATATTAATGCGTTAAAATGCTCCAGGACGTGAAGTTGGACGTGATGTAGAACGTGATGCAAAACGTGATGCAAAACGTGATATAGTACTTGATGTATTGTCTTGTAGAACGTAATATCGGACGTGATATAGGACGTGATGTAGAGAATCACGTCGGAAGATATATGCAGATATATGTAGATATATGTAGAATTGATGTTTAAAGTGATGAATGAATACACGACGTGATGTAGGGTGTGATGTATAACGTGATGTAGTACGTGCTACAGTTTTTTTTAACCTGAGTTAAAATTCCATATAATTTAATATAGAATTAATTATAAATCTAAGCTATAATGTGACATTGAACGCTATTTAAAATCAAATTGTAAAATCAAACGAAATATCATAGGAATTTGTTTTCGTTAGTTTATCAGTCTTAAAACTTACATTCTGGAACTAACTTCAAACTTGTTAACCCAAATTTATAAAAGCGTTAACATTTATTTTATTTCTAAATCAGAATTAATAAATCCCCATGAGAAATTAATACAGTGAATGTGTTAAAATGCATTCATTCTTTCTCTTTATCTGCAATAAATTCAATCGCGCACGAAATAAAGAGATAAGCATCAATCATATTGAAGATGACGGAAGACTGGCTCATACAAAATTCAGTTTCATTTAAGATGCAGATCGTTTATACCTTCAGTCGATAATCGATGTCAGTATTATCAGGAGATAGATCGCATGATATGAATCACCCCGATGATATATTTTCTGTCAAATTGTGATATTTAGATTTATTAAGTTATATTAGATCATTGTTCTGTAAACAATAGTTGTCAAAGCAAGCACACGCAATGTTTCCGGAGTCACGCAAGGAAATTTTTACTATTTAAACATCTAGAATAAGTAGAAATGTTATAGCAACGTATTAAAACTCTTGCTAAAGGTGCATAAAGTTGCTATCTAATAATTTCAAATTTGGGAGTAGCTGCCGGAGCTGTTGGCTGCAGATAACTGCAAGCAATGGCTCCAGAATATACTCCCAAATTTGAAATAATTTGAAGCTACTTAATACTTAATTTCACAATTAATATAAAGCGAAAAAAATCAACTGAATTTTCAATTGCAATTTAATTAAGGACTCAAAAATTGGAATCAAAATTTAACAGTATTTAATTAACTTTAATCAGTTAATTTCAGTCTAATTCGACTATTTTTATTTTTGTTATAATACGTTAATTAGCCAAGTTCAAATTTATCACTTGTTCTCAATAATACTCACTGTATTATTGAGAAAAGTTCTACTATTGACTATATTGATCACGTACAGTGGAGATCAATTGTTGCTTGAAATGAAGCACAAATCAATCAATAATTCATTGACACCTAGACTCGAGACACTAGAGAGAAGCGATTTCATAGTAAATTGAGTCCAAGAGAACTTGATGAACTTTTACAACTGATCTGTTCGCTCTAGAGTTTCTGTTACAAATCTGCACATTATATATCTGCAAATACATACAACATATTCTTATAAATATATTTTATTAAATAAATATATTTAAAAAAATCTATTGATAAGAATATGCTGTTTCAAATATTTGATAAAGTTTAATTTAACTTAATAAATGGGATTCTCTCTTTTATCTTTGGTTTGCTGTCAATGGCACACAATATCATTTCTCTCTCTTCAGTTGTCAATAGATGCTTTCTTTTCTTATTTATTCTCAAGGCTCTGATATCTTTGTCTCTTTGTATTTTTTTCTTTTTCTTTCGATACATATGACTTTTTCTCCTTGCATTTTCTTAGTCATCACTCTATCGAAATATTTATATCTTTCTTCTGATATCAAATCGATTGTTCTTATAGTCCAATGCTATAAATATGAAAGACTTTGTCAGTTTGCGAAACTCGTTAAATCAATCATGTCTACAACATCTACAGTGTAATTCTCTCTCTCCGGATATATCACGGACACTGACGTGAAATTGTATCCGTCAGATCACGTGACGCACTATTTATTCAGACGAGCATTTCTCGATCCCTGAGACGAATAGTTACTGACGTAATGACACAACTCTGAGTTCAAACAACCGAGTGATGACATGTCACTACACTCACTATACATTCACCCGTCTACAATATTTGTTCCGGAATATTTTGTTCTGAGAAAAATATTAATAGCCGCACAATATTCAAATGATACAAATTCGTAAAAATGTTCAAAATCGCAAAATAAAAAGATATTTCTGAATTTAGAATAATTAATTCCACTTAGCTTTACCTTATATGATATTTTCTGATCATTGCATTACTTGTTTCATTTAATAGAGGTAATTTAATTTAATGTCATGGATTATCGTATTATAAAATAATGTGTCACATTTATATATCAAGTAATGCATCTTACAAAACGGTTCAGCCAGTTAAAATATTAAGCATTCTTTGGAATCGAATCGGGACCTATCAACTGCTAGTCCGGTGCTCTACCACGTTGCCAACATAAATAAACATACTTCTACTACCACATTCTCTTTACTACAGCACTAAAGCTGTCTATCTCGTTTCTCGGTCACCAGCTTGTAATCAGTATAATTTTCTTCTTTCCAAAAACTCAATTAGTGTTGACATAACACGACAAGTACATTGTAAGTAGATTACGAAGATCGAACTTCAAAAGTCTGACACGTGATTCTTCCACAGATAATTTTACCTACAAGAAAAAATACCAGTAGCTATCATGCAAATAGTGCCGACAAAATTATTTCAAATCATTATAAAAGCAAATTGGATAAGAGACGATTTGAAAACAATTGTTGTTTAATATCAACAACCTTCTGCGGTTATAAGATTAAATTATCAACGAAAAATCACTAAAATTATTTATACAATACATGTAGAATAGTTGATTAATTTTTTATTTAATTAAATTTAGTGATTTATTATCACATGCTAATTTTATTGAAAAAACCCTCCGTTATTAGAATTAAGAGCAGAAGAAATATTTTTGTTTATCATATCATTAAATCTATCGCACTAATAAGCTGTTAGAAAGATTTTCTATGTACTGATTTAAATGTTTTATATTGCATTTGACAGAACGAAAAGAATGCAACAGCAACAGTTACAAGAAGTAATCATATTCATTTTTATAGCAATCAGGATACAAAAAAATCATCTCAGAAAACTAAACCGGATGGTGCTGGAAACTTAGTTAGTCAACTCAATACGTTTATTTCGAGCAGTTTTAAATGTGATTTAATGATAAGTCGAGAGTTTTTTTAGTGACAATAATGCACATTACTTATGGCGATCTCTAATAGAGTCTAGGATCGTTTACAAAAGTTTAATGTACACTGGGTCACTGGGTAATGACATTCGTTGGAACCGATACTGAAACACTAGTGTTGTTCAATTTATTATCAACGCTTTACACAGTTAAGAGGAATTCATTTTGTATCCCGCACTGACAATGATGATAATCTTAGAATTAATGTTATCATTCGTATCACATTGTTACATCTATTTCATTAGAGCATTAGTTTAAAAAACGAAGCAATTCATCTCCAGTATAACCTATCTACCATCAGTTTTAGCCAATTCTGATATAACGATGTCATTTCGAACTAAAATTCACACTGCAATACAAGTCTCCGCAAATTTTTTATTTAAATTTCTTCGAATCGCGGCCGCTATCCAAGTCATGTCGATAATGAAGCTCATCTCTGCCGGATACTTCGCCTTCACGGTCGCAGGGGCTGACAGCGAGGCCCTCAACGTTCGATTCAGGGTCGAGGAAGAGTCCCCGGTCGGCATGGAAGTGGGGGATCTCAAGAAGGATCCTAGATTAAGGGAGATATTTGCTCAGGGTGTGATACCGGCTTTACGTTTTCAATTTCTCGCCGAGTCTGGTCGATTGTTTGAGCTGAACGAAGAGACGGGTGTGCTGAGGACAAGTGTGGTGATAGATCGAGATTCCGCTTCGCTTTGTCGACAGAAAGAAATATGCGAGGTAAATCAGTTTCAAAATAATATACATGTTAATAATTACAGAGTATCCATGGATCTAGATTATTTTCGATTGAATTTTTAGGCGGAGACTTTGATCTCATAGAATTCAATCGGACTCTTCACTCGTGCTTCTCGTAGTTGATTTCAGTATATAAAAATTATATATTGAAAATTATATATAAAACTAAATAACCGTATAAATTAGTGACAGAATAACTCTCGTTTTTGCAATAATTAATTTAACAGTGATAAGACTGCAAGTTTTTGTTGTAAATAAAAAAAATGAATTAAAGATTTTGTTGCCTTTTTTTATCCCTTAATTGCATTAATTTTTAATTAAAATACGTAATACTTTTCGTTCGTAACAGATTCATCTTGACGTGATAACGCAGCCATCTCAATATCTCCAAATAATCAAAGTCACTGTTCAGATTTCTGACATCAACGACAACGCGCCTCGGTTCCGTGAAACTCAAATCTTTCTACCCATCATCGAGGCGGCACTCATCGGTAGCGTCTACATCCTTCCCTCGGCGTCAGACGACGATAGCCCCCTCTACGGTATACAGCGATACGAAATAGACTCGCCCTCGCCCGTATTTGGCCTGCAGCGGGAAGGCGGGACGGTTAAAAGTGGCAATACCGAGGGGTTTCAGGAGTTGAAGTTAGTACTGAAGGAGAGGTTAGACCGGGAGGTTGAGTCCCAGCATCGCCTGAGGTTTTTGTGCATTGATTACATTGTATAAATAAGATTACTCTAACTTAAACTATAAATAACTTTTAATGATAACTGATGAATCAATGCTATAAGGCAGAGAGTAACTGAATTATTTAATTTTTCTTTGTCTGTGATTGAGAAAATTTGAGTTTATTTTACTTCTTGTTGACACCAAGAGAAAGTTAACAAATGCTACACTCTAGATTCGATTAACTTTTCATTGACTCTCTGTTGACTTAGGTTGATTGCCTACGACGGAGGAAGGCCAACGGCTCGAAGTGGCGTAGCGGTCATCACGATCAACGTGCTCGACTCGAACGACAACAAACCGAGATTCTCACAAGATCGCTATCACGTCGAGGTCGTTGAAAATGTGCCCATGGGGAGCGTTGTGCTGAAAGTGGATGCGGTAGACTTGGACGCTGGGTTGAATGGACAGGTTGGCCAGAAAACTTTAAATTAACCGATTAATGGACAAATAAATGAATCGATTGATTAATTTATTAATGGAATGATAAGTGAATAAATGGAATGACTTATTTTTTATTGATTTGTTGATAAATTGGATGATGAATTAATTGATTAATTTCATGATTTATGGATTGCTGTTTAGCTGATTAGTTTGTTGATTAATTGATTAATTGAGTGTTGTTAGGGAATCAGTGTTAAAATAAATTTCTGTATAAACTTTAAAGCAACTAACAAACAGAATCCTGTCTTTGCAATTCCCAGTACAGTTCCTAAAAAAATATATTCCAAAAATGCTAAAAGAATCCTTTATAATTATTTATTTAGAATTATCAAAAAAAACTCGTCATACAATAAAATAATGCCAAATAATTTACTAAATTTCAAATCTTATCCAATCTTTCCTCAGATTGTTTACACATTCGCGCCTCAGACTCAGTCCATGTACGGTCAGCTCTTCGGTATACGCAACACTACTGGGGAGGTATTTGTCCGGGGAGTAGTCGACCACGAGCGAGCCTCTGTCCATCAGCTCCTGGTCATCGCCCGGGATCTGGGCACGGAGCCCTACTCTGCCGAGACGACCGTGGTCATTCAGGTAATGGACGTCAACGACAACGCGCCCACGGTCACTATCCACACGCTCAGCAATAAAGAGGGGCTAGCAGAGGTGGCGGAGAACGCGACCGTAGGAACATTCGTAGCTCAAGTTTCCGTGACTGATGCTGATTTCAGCGATATAGCAAGGGTTGAATGTTCACTAAGCGAACAGGTTAGCTTTATAATTGTAGTAATTGTATGTAAAGATTTGCATTTGCAATTTTGCACCTTATTTGTAATTGTTTATTTAATGTATATATAATTTATACAACATTGCCTTATTTGAATTCTTTCAAAAATTATACCGTTAAATACTATGAGACCTAGTAATGTGATATAGCAATCATTTGATTAATTTTAATACTATAGACTACGTATGAACCTTACAGTATATTCAGGCGATTTCTGTTTATCCGTCTGTAAAATTATTTTTTAAATATTCATTACATTTATTCATTACAATTGACTTCAAATTGACTATTGTATTTTTCAATATGATTTTAAATTGTCATTATTCATTACTTTTTTACAAGGATGACTTATAGTCAATGGATTATGAGATCACTAAGTAAGCGATAATTACGTTCGTTAATCTTTTGTATAAATGAATCTAAGAATTAACCATTTGTAATCTATATTAATTCAAAAGAGTAGCAACTTTCTGACCGCGTGAATATGGTCAACAATTATTCTCACTCTGACAATATGATAAATAGTTGGTTGAATTCGAGGTGATGTTGAAAAATTGAAGCTGAGAATCTGAGACTAAGTGGACTGTAAACACTCCGTGTGGTCAGTCGATGGCTTAAATGTGATTTGTCACTAGGCTTAAGACTTGAGGCTTAAAAACTGTCGAACAATATCTTTTTTGTACTCGTAGACCTGTCCACGACTTAAACAAAAAGCTTCTTTGAATCCAATAATAGAAGCGGTATAATTTAAAAAAGAAGCTACTATAAGTGATTATTATGTCACTTTAAGTAAAAAATCTATCTATCTTACTATTCGTAATTTGACAGACATTTAATCCCAGATATATTTTGAAAAAGTAAATAGTGAAAAAAGTGCAAACAATTACACTTTAATCCGGGCCTACATAATATTATTATCTAAATTGTGAACAAAATTAATAATTTTTAATTTATAATTTACATTAATTTTATGTTTCAATTTATTTATAATTCGAAATTACTATTCATAAAATTCCAAATATAATAAGTTTAAACTAACTGAATAATTTTCAATCTTCTCAATTAAAATTTTTATAATCTTTATTAGTTTATCAGCAATAGACTTTTCTATCGATATAATTTCGCAATAAATATATTGTATACTTGATAGGCCTTCGCTCTGGCGCGTAAGTACGTCACCGAGTACCAGATAGTGACGGCCGCGGTACTTGATCGAGAGAGGATCGACCAGTACACGGTAGTACTTCGCTGTCAGGATGGTTTGCCCACGGCCGCCTCCAGAAGGGTCACAGAGAAAGTATTGAAAGTCAGTGTGAGCGATGTCAATGATAACACACCGGTGTTCAGTCAGCAGACATTTAGGGGCATTCTCATTGAGAACAACTACATCGGCGCTTCTGTGCTTCAGGTAATTGATAGATAGTGTTAATGAAAATGAAAATATCCAACTCGATTTTTTATGAGAGGATGTGTTTAAGATATATAGTTTTAAATGGGATGTCTTAAAAAATATGTAATACAGGAGTTTGGGAAAATAATAACACAAAGAGTCATTGACAAATGTAACTTTCATCTGAGAAATGCCAAAAATTGCGCACGCAAGGACAGACACCTTTAAAGCATTTGTTTTACTATTTTATTTTCATTGTGCAAGCTAGCTCACAAAGCTAAACAGTTACCGTGCAATTACTACTGATAATAGCCCTAATGTATATTCGAATCAGCTATTATCTCGATAACTTTTTTTGATGCAGTTTTTTCAGTTTTTGATTTTTATTTAAAACTTGACTCCAATTAGATTAATTAATAATAAAAAGATATGGGATATAATGATAACACCAGTAATTATAATGATGACGCATCTAAAATTTAATTTTAAACTAAAAATAAACACAAAAATGAACTTTCAATATACAGTAAAAGTTGTTGTTTAATATACTCTAGGTAATGGCGACGGACTCGGACGAGAAAGATAATAATAACTCCCGAGTCCTGTACACAATCCCTGGAAGCTTCGCCTCACACTTTCACGTCGATCAACGAGGAGTCATCAGCGCCCACACGTCTATCGATCGCGAAAGGTACAACGCCTTCCACTTCCCCATCACCGCCACTGACATGGGAGACCCCCCTCGTACAGGCTCAGCTCTCGTCGTCATCACCATAGATGACGTCAACGATGAAAAACCTCTGTTCACTCAGTCCAGCTTCATATTCGCGGTGACTGAGAACGAACCTCCGGGCACTTCCGTTGGGATTCTAACCGCACTGGATCAAGACGGTCCTTTGTATAATTCATTCGTTTATGCCTTGTTGCAAGATCTTAGAGGATCTATGGATTTATTTTTTATTGATCCAACAACTGGTGTGCTAACGACGCGTAAAGCACTGGACAGAGAATGGAGACCTCAGCATCAGATGGTCGTAGTAGCTTATGATACAAGGATTTCATCCATGAGTGGGACAGCTAGTCTTACCGTGAATGTTCTGGATAAGAATGACAATCAACCGGAGTTTGTTTATCTGGGTCAGTTTAATAACAGCGTACATATTTCAAACAAAGTACCAATTGGCTATGTTGTTACTGAGATTATCGCTCATGATGCCGATTTAGGAGAAAACTCTAGGATTCATTTTCGCATACAAGGGAAGGAAGAACAAGGAAGAATGTATAATCAAGAACTAGAAGTGGAGGATTTGTTTGCTATAGATCCAGATGATGGAGTAATTACTGTCAGTCAATCTTTATATGCCTTTGATTTTCACACATTTTTATTGACTATAATCGCGACTGATCACGGTACCCCACCATTTTCTAAAACTGCTGTTTTTCGGATTATCGTAAATCACACGATATCATTCGGAGCTCATTATGGATTAAGCGATTCGATAATGCAATCTACATATGGCCTCGTGGCGTTTATCATCGGTACAGCGGTGTGCTTTGTCTTAATTTTGACTCTGGCGATGGCGGTAGTTGTAATCAGGAGAAGGGATCAGCTGGTTCGACAGAGGAAGTATAATAATAGGATGGAAGCTCTAAGGATGATTACAGCGCAGGACTCGGGAGGGAAAAATGGCGACGTTGGACGGACGGGGGGCGAGAGGATGTCCTCACCGGATGGTAGTCCCTTGAAGATTCAACAAAATGGCGGCCTTTATTTGAAAACTGAAAATGGTTTGAATGAAAATGAAGAGTCTCAATGTCAGCAGGTATTTTTATTTTTGTTAAAAACGGTTATATGAATTTTACTTACATAATAAATTGCAATGCAGTTTATATATACCTATTATTGACTCAAAAGGTAGTTCAAACGCACACAGGACGATAGAATAGAACAGCCATGAATTCACAAAGGGGGGCGTCCTTCCAAATAGTATGTTGTGATCATTTTTAGGCTACTTTGTGTCTCTCTATAATATTTTTTTTATTAATTTGTCATAAGTCTATACAACCGCTACTGGCATGAATATGAATGCAAAAAGTAAGATTGAAATAAGCTGTCGTTTCCGGTATACAGTGTCATACTCTGTAACAACAGGTCATCTTCACTGATTAAATAATCTATGAGTAATGCTTAAATCATGTTAAAAGTAATTATAATGGCAAAAATCTTTGTGTTATTTAAATAAACGTTAGCCTAAATATAAAATGCTTTTCTAGAATTCCTAAAGTTCATATATATTATGTGAACTTATTTAATATAGAAGAACATCTAAAAGTTCACGCATGTACAAAATAGTTTGAAATTGCTGATTTGATTCAAAATATACCGGCAGGCTAAAACCAGAACTGCTGAGTTCATAAATTTCCATATTTCCCATCTTTATTATAATAGTCTTTCGCTCCTGCAGGACCTTCAACTGAACTAAACTACTCGGAAAGATACTGCTATGATTGAGAAACTGGACTAATTTGGCGAAATGAAGCCGAAAAGGTCAAAAACAGTCGACAAAAGTAGTGTCCTGTGGCTCATAAAATTCCTGAATGTAAAAAGCCAACTAGTTTTCGCGGTCTGTTCTAGCTGTAGGCTACTTAAGGTCTGACTAGTGGGAGAACGTTATGACTGGTGGCTGCCCTGGAGCAGTCAGACAATAATATCAGACCTTGAAATGCACAAAATATAAAATCATATCATATCTGTTAAATAGTACAGACGAGATGCAGCAACAGTTTGTGCGGAAAATAAAAAGCGCACACTGCATATACTCTATATTTCAACTGTGCTGAAATATGTACAAGAATACAGCAAATTATCAAAACCTGTACAATGGAACTTATGAAAGGACGCAGTTATGTAGTATGCAGCATAAAATCCTACACATGTAAAATGTCATATCTTTTTTTGTTGCTTAATTGCACAGAAATCTATTTAGTTTCATTACAAGGCGACAGCTTAGTGCAAAATTGCAATTAAAGTTTAAAGTATACATCTGTAGTAATATTAATTTTAAACTATCATTGTTTTGCCTTTAATTAATCACTTTAGATGCAATCATAACCCAACAATTAGGCATTTGATAGCTTTTGCTTGTATACCTCGGCAACTCTCATTTTTTTGAGAATTCAATATCTGATAATAGTACATTTGATTATTTTAACAAAAATATTATTTATCAGTCGTATCTTCTGTTAGATACGCGTAAAGATGAACGGTGACGTAGACAGAAGCAGCGTACACTCTGTCGACAGTTCTGTAACAGACAGCTGCCGTGGACAGAGCGAAGACAGCAACAACACACTACATTCCCGTCAGAACCGCTCTCAGGCCGGTACACCGGGGGCGGAGCGGCATCTCCCTCCCCCGCCCCCTCCCCCTCGAGGCGCCTACTGGCTCCTACAGCAGCGTTCTCATTTAAATTCAAACAGTCCTTCATCTCTCGTGTATCAGACTGGACTGACTAGCACTCCGGAAGAACCTGGGCAAGAGTACGTTACTCCTCCAAATCACATCACGGGGACTGATCCAGCAATCAAGGCCCGGGGGGATACGACCAAGAGAGACCCTTTGAATTCCGCAACTAATAATCACACGAGTAGTAAAGGGATTTATAGCAATCAGACGTTGGGTTGTATTCCTTCACATAGGATTCATGACGTCAGTGGTAATCTATTGACCAATCATAAGGGTTCATCAGAAATGAATCATCAGTCAGTGACGTCATTAAATCGGCTGACGTTACAGTCTGATTCGATGAGTTTAAGTGGGATTAATTCTGGCATATTAACATCAAAAGAGGTAATTGTTTAGTAGAGTTTTATACAAAAATGATACTATAGGTCTATATAGGAATATTTAGTGCTTAATATTCTATGCAAAACATATGACCCGTTTGTTATTTACTCATGTCATTCCCTGTTATTGGATCAGAGGCACTATTTACTTCTATGGTATAATAGTCTAGTCATAATGAATTTTTTTTCCAATATACAGTCTTGTGCATATTAATGGAATCAACCAAAAAATTCACTGTTTTTAATGATTTATTACAATCTCAGCATA
>JAQIXG010002525.1:0-17493 GCA_034700105.1 Oconnorella tubifera | reverse complement strand
ACGTTTAAATCAAGAATGTGACTTTAATACGATTGTCTACTTCAATTGATGATTAGTTCCTAAATTGAAGTAGACAAACGTATTAAAGTCAAATTCTTGATTTAAATGTATTAAATGATCAGAAATTTTGTTTCTGATAAATGATCAGAAAAATAGATATATAAGTGTAGTCTTCTTTGATGTTATATTTCATCGTGTTGTAAATTACCTGAGAGTATTACAGTATAGTATTACAGTATATTATCATTGTAGTTAACAGTTTTCATACAAGTATTTTTACTTCATACAAATATTGTTACAAGTATTTTAATTCCCAATCATAAGCATATAATCATTGGAATTTTGCAACTCATCTGATTCTGATCTTCGGTCCAATGTCCCAGCCTCTCTTCATCGGAAACTGTACATATAATTCACGGATAATTTCATCAGATTTATTTGTTATTAATTTTTAACTTGATACTGTTTGTTATATTATATACTTATAATAGCCTAATCAGTTATTACATATATATATATATTACATAAAAACTTGACTACATTATTTTAGAGTAACATTATTAATTCGGCTACGATCGGGTATTTGTTACCTGTTAACAGCGAATGCCAAGTTTTTGTATCACATTCAATGAAATAGCAGAACGGTATTGTAGTATAGATTTTAATTGATTACATTGAACATGTTTATGATCGTGTTTTAATTAGATCGACTTTGGCCTCAAGCCATCTGAGCATTTGATATTATGATAAAGTGCTTTTTGCATATCCGTTGTCACCATAATATACATTCTAGATATTGTTGATCATTTTAAGTAGCATGTTTCCCGTATATGTTATGTATCCTATATATATTACAGTATTTATGCAGATCATAATACTATATTAAGGTAATTTGTTATGTTTTTATAGATCTTGCTTGCAACTTAAAACAAGTTTCTGCTAACACTCTATACTGTTGTTGCTTCTTTAAAAAACAATTTAGATTCTGAGTAATATTTATCCATTTAATAAAATTTTCAATAAAATTATCATTAAAAGTGTGTGTCTACTAAAAGCCTGTTACAGCTCGCGTATTATAGTTTCCCTATAACTAAACACATTCCTGTGGCTCATCTTAGTATGACTGTAATAAAAATCTTATTGAAGTCTATGTAGTACGACATAAAGGCTGATACTTTATTATTTTTAAACATTCCATGAAGTACCTAAGCTGAGCTCTGATTGTATCTGATATTTACTTTATATGTTCTACAAATCAGAGGCTGTTTAAAAAGACTAAAATGACTGTACCGGTATGCAGTTACTGTAGCCTTACGAACTTACCGAGCATAATATTATAGACCAGTAATTTAAATGTCAACGTAGGCTTATAGAAATCGTATAACAAACATAAAAATTAATGATTGAAATAAAATAGTAAAGACAATAGTCATTAATTATTAAGCAGGATGCTGGGTATAAGTAGAAAGCGTATTTATTTTTATTGCACTTTGAATGCAACAAGCGAGATTTGTGTAACTTGTAAACAAATTATTATGAAAAATCTGTATTTAGTTTATCGCTATTATTAATATATATTTGTAGATTATTGTTCAATATTGTAATCGATAAAGAATGATCTAACTTTCTGAAACTGATGGACAGTGAATTAGTTATACTTTCATGGATTATTTCGATACTGGATTACTGGTATAAAAATCAGTCTTATTTATATACAAATCAAGTAAATGAAGATGCGGCTAATATTTTCTTGTGTCTGGATTTTTTCGTTTTATTCAGTTCTTGGTAGCAGTGATCAGATTTCCTCATCGATAACCAGTCCTAAAGGTTAGTAGAACTATTTTAATTCTTTCATAAAATAAATTATGAAACAATTTATGATATTGTGTATTATATAGTTACTGGTTAGGCTGTTTCATAATGTATTATGAAAGATAATGCCATGTTCATTGTATTATCTTCAAGTGCACACTTCTAATTAAGATTCAGCTAAATTTTATTATTAGGAGTTATTCTTAAATAAATATACTGCTTGTTGTATAATAAAATGATTCAAGCAGCTCTGTTTTTATTGTTAAATTACATGAACTCAAGAGTAATTAATGGTATAAATCGTTGATAATAAATATATTTTATTGCAGGCCTAATTTTACAATACCCTTTACTAATTAACAGTTTTTATAAGTAATAAAACTTAATTTTTCATTAATTTTTTATTTAATTTCAACTATACAAAATTTGTATTAGAATTATACATATTTCGTTTAATTATAATTATTATAATATAGTCAAAATGACCATTCACAGGAAATATATAATTTATCTTATTTAAACTGTAATATATTGTTAACGTCTCTCATCTATTGCAGTAACAAATTGTATCTACCAGTGTCTGTCATCACATGAATTCTCAATTTTATAATTTTCCTTAATCGCATACTACAATGTATAGTTAGTTGCATTAAATACCTAATGCTTGGTTAGAACTGCATGAACTCTCTTATCATCCAGTTTCCTGCAATAACATGATGAGGCATAATCAGAATTAGTATGAGAGAGTTGATATATAACTTGTATGGTGATGATTCAGCTTATAATGAGATAAAATATCTTTTATCAAGTTAAAAGGATTAGGATTAGAACTGTATGAGTTGAAGGGACTGCAATGAAAGATGAGAGTTTGTCAGTTAATGGGTAGTCGTTGATATTATGACATGTGATAGTACATGCTTAAATCTTTATCATCTATTATAGAAAATTACAGAAAGATAGAAGTAATCAGTGTCTTAATAAAAAGTTAGAAGCAATTTATAATAATGTATTATTTATACTATGATTTTTGTGTTGTAAAAGAACTTGTGCGGCTAAAAATGAAATCTAGACACTGAATACACTGTTGTAAATGATAATGTAAATATCTGGCTGTGACAAACTGCACTGGTAACTATGCTAAAGTCCATAGACACTTGTGTTAGTTTTTATTAGATGATTTTTCAGTATTTAGCTACATCACTTCTGCTACATTATAACTATATATTATTTCATATATGAACAATATTATATTGTATTTGGATTTTTTTAAATATCTTTTCATCGATTTTTCTGTCTAATTATAAATTTGGTATCATCTATTTATTTTATTAGACTATATATCATTTCTATATTTTTATTTTAAGCTCTTCATTTGTTATCTCATGATATCCGCAACAAAGCCGTCCCTTGACTGCTAAATAAACTACAATTTTCTCAATCATAATCATTAGTATTGCTGGCATGTAGGATTTTGCAGAATATATTATTAAACATAGGGTTGCCAGATATGCTATTTTAAAATTCAACAGTGTAGTTTTTGAGCTTATGGTTTGTTACAAATATTTCCAGTTTTTATCACACTGTCTAAATATTTAAATATTAAATTTATATAAGATATATAAATATTCTATATAAATTGGTTTTTTTGCTATGGTTCTTAATTGTAAGCTAAAATGGTATTATTGAAACGATTGCTGATAATATTGAAAATCTGCTTGAAAATTGCATAAATGACAACTTGTCAAGACTATGTTAAGATTACAGGTCAACACTTTAAAAGAATTCACTTTTGGCTTCAATTTTCTTAAATGCATCACTAGGTAATCAGTTTTTTGAGAAAGGTATATTCATAACTGAATATATATAACGGTGTCGGCTTTATGTTATAAGTACAAATTGCTGTGTATTGGATCTTTCACTACTTACACATTACTGAACAGATTTAGCAAAATCCTTTTATGAAAGATTCAAATTAGCCTAGATGAATAATGAAGAAGTTTTGAGGCTTTTCATTACGAAGGTCATCAAAGTCATAAATATATTATTGGAGATATTTGTATGTCTGAAAGTATGCTGGTTCTTTGTTAAAATGACATGCCATTATATTATATGCCATTGTATATGCCATTATATATGCCATTATGCGGTTGAGCTGGCAAGTTAGTTTTGCACCTGCTCTATTACTATTTAATAGGACATGATAATAATAAAATTCTGTACACTGTGACTTTTTTGTGTCAATGTTGATATTAGCAGCAGAAGAGAATGTTTAGCTGAATAGAATGTTTAGAAAAATTTATTTTTAATTATTTAGATTTTTCATTTGTTGTAGGGTTTAGTGTCTCTACAATTTTAAGTGTCTCTAAAATGTTAGCAAATGTGTTATTATAATTATTAATAGCGTAATCAACTGGAAGAATAGTATACTGTACCATTCGTTGTAGCATAATTATACCCTTTTTTAACTGCACTGACTGGAATAAAATTTAGTTTAAATATTTGGTATAAAATACTGTATGTTATAATTTGATCAGTGAATTCAATCTGTTGAAAAAAACTGCTTCTGTGTGCTGCAACTGAAGATGTTCATTTTCTTTGCACTTGTTTGCATTCGACTCAATGCAGAGTGAAACTCGAGATGTGCCTGTTTTACAGAAATATATCATATATGATAAATGACATGATGCAGCCACTATTATGAACTATGTTATTCTTTTTCTATTTTTTAAAACGAAAGCTATTAATTATAGCATCTTTCTATTTTTCAAACATTTGTGAAAATAGAAAACATAAGATATCACCTTTATTCATTGCTTCATAATGCTAAATAGTTAGACAATTACACTACCACAAAAATAATTTGTTTTGAGATAGTAAGCTTCCAATCAAGTCTAGTCTCGATAGAAAAGTTGCTAGTGTTGGACTTAAAGCTTACTGTTTAGCTAACGTACTGCAAATAAAAGTAATGTATTTAATTGACAGCTTCGTTGGAGCCATCGCTCATATAATATATATGTTAAACTTGCTCAAATTAAACCAGTTAAGTTATATTTTACAATTGTGTAACAACAATTATACAAAGTAATTATTGTACTTGTTATTTTACTTTTTTCACAGGATGGACAGAATACTGCTCAGATGATCAATTTAACCCAAAATGTCGCAAAGATGAGGTTGTCATCATTACTAACTCAGTGTATGGCGTAGCTCAACACGGTGGTTGTGCATTGAATCCCATTTCGCAAACTTGTCAAATAAATGTAACGAATCTTCTCAGTGGGAGATGTTCAGGGAGAAGATCTTGCTCGGTTTCTGTTCTTGATTCAGACTTGACTGAATTTGCCGGGTGTGTTAATGGATCTCAGGTGTATCTAGCTGCTGCTTATAAGTGTCTCAAAGGTATTATAATATTAAGTTATTGTTATTTACGATGAAATAAGATGAAATAGTTGAATTTATTTAAATTAAATTCTTTTATTTGACTAGTTTTGTTACTATTTATTAATTATATTTTAAGTTTTATACATGGGTTGCCGTATTTTATAAGTGACGTTTCAGACATTGCATTAAATTCAATAATGTTACTAATAGGTTTCCGAAATCAAATTGATTCATATTAGATATTGCATATCTTATTGATATGTAAATATAATGTGTTCGAATGTAGTGTCTTTAAAGATTTTTATATATATAGATATTATGTTACATGCAATAAAAAGGTGTTGTTTTATCAGTTTCAGACAGTTGTAATTCCTGTTCATCAGGCTTTGCTCCTTTGTCTGCCACTGGGGTGGGTGGGTATATTGCCAGTATTGTTACTCTGGAGTCACAGGAGTCATGTGGAACTTCCAGCTGTCCGTGGACGATAAGTGTTCTTCCTGGACAAAATATTAATCTAACATTGTATGATTATGGTAACTGGTCACTATCCGAAGTAAGCTAAATTTTTCTTTAATCTTTAAATTAATAATTTGATTATTTTTCTTTGTTTTTATCAATGTAACTTGCTGCAGATGATTATATATACCTCTATATAACTGTTATTATATATAAACAGTGCATTACTTCCTGTATTTTTTGTTATTAAGGATTGTAAGTTGATTGAATCTTTAAAAATACACTTTAATTTCTAAAGTTTGAAATAGTTGATTCAAGGTTGCAGTACATTCTTTGCTTGATTTCTTAAATTTTGGTAATATTTTGATAATTCATTAACAATTAATTCAGT
Source organism: Oconnorella tubifera (assembly GCA_034700105.1). NCBI lineage: Eukaryota > Metazoa > Annelida > Clitellata > Enchytraeida > Enchytraeidae > Oconnorella > Oconnorella tubifera. Next base: position 11,453 of record JAQIXG010002525.1, on the reverse strand, counting down.
GGAGTTCTTGCAGAAACTTGCGTTTTGGATGTTTTTGCATACTGTCAACACGCTTGCATACTTTTTACAATATATTATACACGTTATGGAAAGCATACTATATGGCATGCAATATATGGTAGCATGCTATGTTGCTCTGGGCTAATGATTCATTTAATGAAGCAAGTTTTCTCAGGAGTGTAATTTGCACAGAATCTGTCAGATGGAGAGTGTTTAATTACGATATGAACCTCTGAGTGAGAGTTTATGATGATGACTACTGTGTACAGAACTGAAGTAAATATCATAAATTGAAGTGCAATCGATTTTTAGTATTTTGTAAATGTTGCACGTCACCATTGAAGCGGTAAACTAGTGTTGACTTAAACCGTTTAATCTACAAAGGAGAGAGGAGATTTATATGTGGAGATTATGGAGTTTTAATATGTGGAGATTTCATTAGTATAATTACCATTTAGGCCTACTTGGTTATTGGCTAAAAATCTAATTGCATCATTAACGTTACATTTAATAACCATCTTTTAACTTTTCTAAGCTCTTTTTTGGATGAAATATTTGCAGATTAAATATTTTTACTGATGAAATATCCATTGATAACTTGTCAGTGGATGAAATTAAATCTTTGTGGATGAAATTTCTGTGGATGAAATCCTTGGATGAAACTTTCATATATGCTAATTTATTATACAACACTTTTGTGCTTACTTTACTCTGACTTTTCAATGTATTCTATGTATTTTAATGATTTTTTGAATACTAAGAAGATGCAATGCTTGAAACTATACATTTATCATTATTATTTCCTTTTATTTGTCAAAATTAGTATGAATACAATATTATGTAAATTATTTATTTAGCGTGCATTGCATACTTTAGTACTTTTTATAGGTTATATCAAATGATTTTGAACTTTGCAACTATTTGGTATACACAAATATATTCTTTAAAGTTATTAAATTATCATATTTAATAGTTTATCAATCAATCAATCAATAAAAGTTTAACGTCTGTTTAGCCGTCGTGGGACGATGTCGCAGACGTCCCTCAGTATCAGGAAAAACCACATATGCTCCGCTCAAGCAGTGAAGACAAACCAACTGAGAGAAAACCATTTAGCTATGAAATCAGTCCATAAAAAAAGAAAAAAAAAATGAACATTATATATCTTCTATCCTGTTTATATAAAGTTTATCGGTTTCAAAAAAACATTTTTAAGCTATTTGGATTTAAAGTTATTTCTAAATAGTTTTATTTTAGAAATTATTTATTTCTATTTCATAGCTGCTACAGTTTCGACAGCAGGAGCAGCTGGGTTCCACGCCACGCCCACTAGCTAATCAGACATCAGCCCATCTACCAGGCCAGCAGCGCAGCAATGGTGTGACATCAGAGCAGTGTCATAAACGCTATGGTGTCATCAAAGAACGCGCTAACCCTAAAGATATGAACATTTGTGGTCTACGTCAAGCAAGAGAGAGACACATTTATACTTCTATTAGTAACACATTGCAAGTACTCATAACGGGATCGGATAAAGCACATTTTCTCATTTACTATGAGGGTCAGAATAGCATTGCATATGTTTTGAATAGTATTATGTAGTTAAAAAAAATTATGATTATAATATTGAAATATCAATGTATATATATTAAGTGTTTAGAGCAGTTAGTAATTCTTTCATCCATGAGACACCCGATTTTAAATACATATAATCAAGCATACTTTGTATTAAAATCTCTCGTCTAATATTAATAGAAAATAAGGCTTTGACTGATAAGCCCATGTATTCAAATATACATCTTGTGATTAAATTACACATCAGGTTGTATTGATAGAGTCTAAATTTTAGACTGTGATATTGCTCGTACACTGTATATTATACTTATGAATTATTATTTTATTATTTGTGGCTTATTTTAATATCCTTATTATTTTTCTGTTATCTCTATATTTTATTTCGCTGTTATCTGCATTAATTTCTATTTACTCTCTTTTTCATCTTTCCACTTATCTGTTACTAACCGATAAAAACTTTTGGAATAATTTAATAACACTATATTTAAAAGAGTAATATAATTTTTATATTATATATTTATCATTTAATATACTATTTTGTGTTTAGCAATCGGCTGCGCTGACATTACACCCCCAAAGTACAGTAGAATGCGACGCAGAGAGAACACAGTTGAGATTGACTGTCCCGCGGACAAACAGTCCTGGACATTGACTTGCGTGGGCAATAAATGGAGTAGTGTGGACACACTGGGCACATGCACACCGGAAGTGCATGCCTTTGCACCGCTTAATCCGGGTCGAAAATTTGCGACTACTTCGTCTGAAGCGATGGATGGTGTTACAAGTGAACCGGTGGTGGATTTCTGGGGAAGTTTGAGTTCTTCAGGTAGGGTTGAAATGTGATGCTGGGTTGTGTAACCTGTATATTGGTTTAGTTATTATACAACATTATGAATCTGATTTAATACTAATTGTGTATAAATTTAAAACTAGTTGAAATTTGTTTAAAATATTTAGTCCCAAAGTGATTTAGATTTATATTTAAATAAATCTTATAATATATTTTTATACTATATTTCACTTATTGTGAAATATAGTATAAAAAATGTAATATTAAGTTAGATTCCCAGTAGGCGAGAGTTACAATAGATCTCCAATATGTTATGTTCTGTGCACCAATATCCTGTTTGCCATAATATAAAGTTAGTGTAAATATAACATTACTGATTGATTATTAGTGCAATTGTTTAAAATGACTCTTTTTGACATTTAATGTTATTATGTCTATTTAATATTTATCACATTTAGTGATAAATTGGATAGTATTAGCTCTCACAAGTATTTGATTTTAATGATGTAGTTTGTGTCTTTCAATACTCAAATAAATTCCTATGTATTTAACAAGAAAAGTTTGAAAAGATTTTATACAGTATATATTAAAACAAATAAATATACATTACGTATTTTTATATTGAAAATTTCATATAATTTGAGACATTTTTGAAGTCATTTCATTCCACCTCACGTGCCCTAATGAAATGATGTAGAAGAGAGCCTTTGATTTTGTTTGAAGAGCAAAGAATGTTTTAGAATTTACTCTGTAACTACAATTCGTTACTTATTTATAAATATTTACTATACAGGAGTTGTCATCACTCTGGTCAGTGCAATCGTTATCGTCGTCGCAGTTCTGATCGTCACAAGTGGCATCTTCTGCATCAAAAAGTATTAGTTTCACTTCATTTAGATTTAAATTCTGTTTTGTATTCTGCAATAAAACTATGTTCATATTACTTTTATGCAATATTACTTTTTGTGAAGCATGTTAAAGCAATGCTATTCATTCTTCTTCTCTTGTCTTTTGCAATTCATATTGCTATTATTGTAGTTTATCCTATTTGTAGTTTAATTACATTGAATTTTATTACATTTAATTATATAGTTATTTGGCATAGTCACATATTTTAATCATATTATTAACTATAAATCATTATTATTATAACTCTTATGATATTTAATGATTATTCATTAAGTAGATACATGCAAGTTTAATTTAATATTTTTTACTTTCACTCATTTTATGCTAAATAAATGTTAGTACAGTGTTATTACAAAATATATGCGAATGTGAATTCTTGAAAATTACAATGCTTTTCGAATGTGAACTGCATATAGAATTAAAATGTAAAGAATCTATTGAATTCAATTGTTTTGAAGTCTGGAAAATGAAAAATCTAGACTCTTATTTTTTTTATAGGAGAGCATTTGACGTAAAGCACGCACCAAATCCAGCAATGTATGGTCAGCCATGCTCAGAGTTTGAATTTCATCATGAGATGGATGGTGCTGGATCATTTCTTGTTCCTAAACTAAACGCTCAGACACTTCCCTCTAAATCTCGCAGATCAATAGATGGACTTTTGGCTAGGGACAACACATACGCTGGGAATGACACGAGGTGGGAAACTCGTCCTCTCCCATCTCTCCCACGATCAGGGACTGAGCGATCAAGACGTAGCTGTGATTCACATCACGGAAATTGTCCAGTAAATGGAAGTTTTCCAAGGGGACATTTTCCACCTAATGGTAATTTTTGTATGACGGATTTTCCGCCTAGTGGAAGTTACCCAAGGGGAAATTTCCCATCCAATGGCAGTTTTCCCAGGGGTGGGTTTCCATCTGATGGAAGTTACCCTCTGAGAGATTATCCGCCGAATGGATGCTATCCAAATTCCGGTTATCCCACTGCACGTTTTCCTGGATACCCAATGTGTTCGCATTCTATTCACCCATCCCATCCGTCACATTTTACGGGTTTCCCAGGCAATGGTCAGTTTACAAATCATCCAAATTATTCGTCGGATGGGTTTAATTATCCGGCACATTCAGTTGGGAACAGGAATCGTGCGGCTGTTCAGATGCATCATCCAGATTGCGGACCCTTGCGCGATCAGCAGCGTAAAGCTGCGCCACTCGGTACAGCGGCCGTTGTTTATAGAAGCAACGGTACCGCGCAACCACGCTGTGCACCTAACATGGAGTCGGGTGATCATACTTACTTTGTACTCGATGCTGAAGCGGTGGTTAATGAGCCAACTGCGGAACTTGTAGATCCGATGTCATTGCCTGAGGATACCAGCACGATGATGTCTCAGGATTGTCATTCCGCTGCTGATGATCGATACGCAGTACATGGCGAAACATTAGATAACTTTAAACAATCTGTAGAGGGAAAAGGTACTGAGAATGAAACGTCTAAATTAAGTAATCGTTTGGGGAATGATATTTGTGATGGATTGATAGACAAACATAATGGAATAACAAGTAGGAAACAACCGGATGTTGTCAGTAAGGATATTAATAGTGCTGGGGAAAACCAGCGATGTGTTCCGAAAGAAATTATTGCGAATGAAGAAAGATCTTTATCGTCAATGATTGAATGCGAGGGACATGAGAGTAGCTCAACGGAGATTGCATTACGACCGACAAGAGATGGACAGTGATGTCATCTTCCAATATGCCTTAAAGTTGCCTTGATTATCTTTCTTTGTTGATAATTCTATACAGCTATTCTTTTTAATGGATACATATGTTAGTTATATGAATTGCATAATGAAAGTTATTAGTTTAATATAGGTTAGTTAACTTTAATCTTTGATTATTGTATTATAACGATGTCTCAGACGTAGCTGTCAATTTAAACACCTTACAAATGGGTGCATCAAGTCAAAGAAATTGTGAGTTTTTCGGGATTCGAACCTATATCTGTTGTATCTGAATCCAGTGCTCTAACCTCTTCTCTAAGAATACTTGATAATAAATCAATTAATGACAGTCTTTATAGTAAATAGACAGCAATAAAAGGAATATTTTACTAATGGAACGCTAGAATCAGGAAATGCTTATGCTGCATGCAATTCATTCAGGTTCACTTTCTACATTATTGCATACAAACGTCATCGGATAATTGCATAATTAATGCAAATTTCAAACCAACTTAATATGTAATATATATTGTAATGGTATATTATTGTATACTTAGCAATTACTGTATGCATCTATAGGTTGTCAGTTTTAATAGACTTGCTCTATACTGTTGTTTATTTTGTTATGAGTTTATTTAATGATTCTTATAAATTTAATTTAATAATATCGTGTATGAAGTTTATATTTTATTTAAAAATATATAATGTAGTATTATTATTGCAAACCAGGATAGTATCTGATTCCATTTATTGCATATTTTATGTTGTTTTTCAATATTCTATCGTATGATTACTTTTTAATATTGTAATAAATTTATATATAAACATTTAATTGAACTTAATGAATTTAACAAACTTTTTGAATCAACAATCGACCTCATTGGTTGACTCAGCCATTCATCTATCCTGAGCCAATGAAGCAAACTTTTGCTTCTATTAGGAAAGATTGGAATATTTTAGAAGGTATTGTGATAACTTGGTGGTACATACATGTACAATGTTACATTTTGTTATCTCTGGTTGTCTCTGAACAACTGTCTTTAATTGTAATTATTGCTTTATTCTGTTGTAATTTTATTTTAGTTACGTTACCCGTATTCAATTTGACTTTAGTTACATTTGTTAAGTTTTCTCTGTATTGTAATGAGAAATATTTCTGTGAATTATACATATGTACATTTTTAAACTGTTATCCAAGTTAATTTTATATTTAATCATTATTTTGATATACACTGTAGAATGCTGAATGATAATTAATTGTCAATATTGCTTTGTAAATTCTATTAATCTATCTCGAGTGTTCATGCATGACTGTTACTTTGATAATCTGTTTTGGTTAATTTACATTCATATGATCAGTGAAAGTATAAGCTTAATGTAAGTTCACCCTTTAGCTATAATCCCATCAAAAAATACTTAATCCATCTAACCCTAATCCTGGCAGATTAACTGCAACTGATGTTCCTAAGTAACGCCCACTAAATATCATTGATTTAGGCTACTGGGCTAAAGGGGCGGGGTTTGATGTAATATGATACCTCGCTACGGATGCTTCTCTTACTAGTGTTCACAAACTGTTTTTTGATGAAATTTGTCAACTCTATTTTTAGATCTATTGTACTTTGAAGTGTAAATATATTAACAATTGTTCTTTTTTTCCTAGATTTATAAAATCACCTAGTCACTGTATATTATTCTGTTAATTTCTATATTTCATTTGCATGTGCACCATAATATATAATTGTTGATAAAATTCATAATATTGTGCTGTTTTTTTCAGTTGCGAATATAATATATTGTAAATGATAATAAAAGAATAGAAAAACTGAAACTTTTTGTATTTATTGTTGATTTTCTTTTCAACTTTTTAACCGTTTTGTTGACTTATTTTGTCTTTCATTGAAATTAATTCAATTAATAACATACGTCTAGCGTAGTTTAATAATGACACGGAAGCATTTTGTAAAAGTCATAATAAGATTAAAACAAAACAATTGTAATGTATGAATTTATTTCAAAAAACTTAAATGATGCATCTTATGTAACGTCTTAATTATTTTAAATTATCTAATAGATATAATAATACAATATAATACAGTATTATACATTTCTATTGTTATATACATTTCTTTGTTTCTTTTTATATTCAGTTATTAAAATAATATTCATGAAAATATTCTATTTACTAGTACATAATAATAATGGCAGTAACATTTACGAACACTAAATATATACTGTTAGTTTCACAGTTTTTAATATCATAATATAGAACACAAAATCTTACAATCAAAAAATATTATTGGACTCTTAAACGGGAATGCTTTAAATTAATTATTTAAGCTGTTCGTTATACTTTTTACTTTATTCGTTTGTTTAGCGGCAACATAAAATGATAATCGAAGAAAGAGGCAATTACTAAATTAAAAGTCACATTCAATCATACAAGTGTCAATATTTTAAACAAAGCACACCAAAACCAAGTGATGAGTGAACACAAGTTTGAACTGCGTGAAATTTCACTTCTGGCAAAATCAACTAAATAATCTTACTTTGGAAATGATGATACAAGCCAGATAACTTGAACATTATCCCCGAATGAAAAAAAAAAACATTTTATAGTATGCTTGAGAATCAAGAAGATCAATTCAATTTTTAATTAGAAAACTAGTGTAGAAAGTTGCTAGTGTAGATTAGTAATCTGTTAAAAGAAGTAGAAAAAAAGCAAGATATGATCAAGAGGAAGGCTAGGAAAAAATGAAATAATTAATATGAATTTTGCAGATGATCAAATAGTAGGTATAGAAAGATCTTCAAAAAAAGTCAAGCAAATTCAACCCAAGTGGCCTACTGACATGTGATTAGTTGCAGCCGGATTAAACTGGATTTGATCAGTCGCAGCCGGAGTTAAATCTGGTTGCGACTGGTTCCGGTTAAATACAGCTGCGACTGGTCAAATCCAGCTTAATCCGGTTTCAACTGGTCAAATCCAGTTAAAACCAGCTGCGCCTAGTCAAATTTAGTTAAAACCGGCTGCTACTAGTCAAATCCAGTTAAATCTGGTTGCAACTGGTCAAATCCAGTTAAATCCGGTTGCGACTGATCAAATCCAGTTTACTCCGGCTGCGACCGGTAACATTCAGTTTAGTTCTGCTGCAACTAGTCAAATCCAGTTAAATCCGCTTATAGGTACAACATTTAATGACAATGCACTGCAACTAATATCTTGAAAACTTGTATATAACTAGATTCCTAAAAGAAAAAATGAACTTACTTAATATACTGTAATATCATCACAATATCATGTCAGTAAGATAAACTGTCACCATTTAACTAATATACTTCAATTTTAATATTTTCATCGCAATAAAAGCCATATGATAAAAAATTAAAGAAACTGACAATGAACAGATAAAAGAATGCACAAAAAACTTTAAATGTTTGATAGTATTTCATCATGCAAAGATGTTATATAAGTTTGTCAGGATGATTGTAAGACTAGTTTATGAACATGACGAGTTGGAACTACAGCATTTACAGATACTTTAGTGAAGAGTCATCGTGACAAGCTTATAATACAAAAGAGAAGTACAAAATGAGTTAGTAAAAGGAAATCCAGTATTCAAAGCAATATCTATAACAATCAAATGAACACACACCAACAAAATTAAGCTATGATACATTGCAACTTGCAACTCATGAAAAAATAATGCCTCAAATAGCTTAAATTATACAGAGGTTATCCATGACTGTTAAATTTCAATTCAAACTTCAAATAAAGAACACAAAGCAAAAATTATAAAGCAACCTATCATTTATTAAACTAAATACAAAGCATGTAAGAATAAACCAGAAAATATACATTCAACATTTTCTAAATGCACTTACTTACAAGACTGAGGTTTAATATATCAAAAAAATCTTGATTTAAAAGAGGCAATGGGAATAATTTAAGCTATAAATCAACTTTGGAATCAAATGGAAAAGTGTTATATAAAGACTATTAGTTAAAGACATTACCAGAAATATTGAATATCTGAGAGAAAGTTTCATAGTCCTGAATATAACTGTTTAATATTATAAAAGACTCCATAAAAAGAAAGAAATACTTTTTGATAAAGATTATTTATAATTGATACAATTAGTTATCTTATTTCTATGTAATAACTTAACTATTCAGTTTTTTGTCAGATTACTGACATGAAATAAATAGCTTTTAATATAAAATAAACTAAATAAATGATCAAAAAAAAATTACGTATAATAATGAAAGTAAAATACAATCAATTTCTCTAAATGAATAATGATCTAAATTATTTAATTTCGATAAATTTTTTAACAATAATCGGAGATTTTTCTGCATAACAACATTATAGGTTTTCATTAAAGCATAATATACGTTTAACGTAATATTGTACCACATAAACAATAGCTCAGAAAGTAGATGCAAATTTAAGCATCTTACTAAAAAACTCTTAAGATAATGATAGGCTCTCACTGGAATCAAACCCCCACCCATCAGTTCCATGCCTGACACTCTACCACATCGCTTTACAAATAAATACAACTATCACCATCACACCAACCATATTTTCACCTTAAATAATAATCCTAATAAAACTACCCTACTTAATTTTTGAAGACACTACAACAGAAATAAATATGAAGACAAACGACTGTCCTATTTCTTATCCCCTCGTCTCTTTGTGCTACTCCAAGGCTTGGTGATACCGAAGGAAGTCTGTGAAGTTGAAGAGGTGTGTGGGACTGATTTCTTGCGTGCACCGGTCCCAACGCCCGGTGTCTCAGAGGGATTGGACTGCTTAGGTGTAGCTAGAGCCTCGTCTCTACTGCGTCCGGCTGAGAGGGAGAGAGGCTGAGACGTGGATCTGTGAGCCATTCCGATCTGAAGCGAGTTACACGTTTGTTATTGCGTAAAAACATATAAATATAAAATACGTTATTTAGTGTAGGAGTAATGGTTAAAATGAATAATATGTACAATTAATAATTATAATTAGATGACAAGTCAAAGATGATATGATACTGATGATAATCAACATAATGGTATTAATCACAATGATATTATGAAGCATTGTAAGAGAAATGTATAAATTAACATCTTATTCTTGGTATCATAGTACAAGAAATGTTTTCACTTAACATCGCCTTAAAGTAACGATCACAATATATTGCTAACATCAATTGACTAAACTTACTGCACGTTCAATAGGACCGTCATCAGCGTCAGTATTAGGCAGACTTGATCTTTGTTCTTCAAGTCTACTCGACTGAAAGCGATGAATGAGATTCATGAAGTCTTCATCCGGTACAGTTGGGGCACAACGGGCCACGGGCACCACCAGCTCACTTCTCTGATCTTCTATACGTGCTCCCTGATGGATACATAAAGAAATAAACAGATAAATAAATATATATATAGTCTTAAAGTTTAAATTCTGATTAACCATCAAGGGACGTTGTGTCGGTATCATGAAAGACCAAATATGCTCCACCCAAGCAGTGAGGGAAAAGTATCAACTGTGTGACAGGTAACCATTTATCCAGAAAATCAGATTTAAATAGATTGGATAGGTAGATGGACATATATATGAGTGGATAGATGGATAAATAGCTGCATGTTAGATGAAAAGACAAATAAATAGACAGAGAGGAAGTTCAACAGATATATAAAAATATCTATTTAAAATTATTTACATTTAAATAAATTGAATAAATAGATACAAACAAAGAAAAATTAATAGATAGATAAATGGATCAATTTATTCAGAATAAATCGCAATAGCAACGATATCATCAGACATAATTGCCTCAGTTCAAATGTCCTATCAATAAATAAATAAATGTACAATTAAAATCTCAAATATTTAAAAACATCACTTAATAAACAAACAATCAACTAAAGTATCCGTCAACTCTACCTGACACCGAATAAGCATTTCAAAGAACTGATCATCGAGGGAGTCTTCTCTACGATTGGCTGCAAACTGACCAATCACGTCGTGGCTATTATTTAGACCAGGAAAGTTGCTCAGTGAAGCGCGCTGATCATTCATGCGTGCTCCCTGTATACCAGCCACCATGTCGAGAAATTCATCCGAGTTGGGAGAATTTGCTGTAAAAAGATAACGAAATGAATCATTATAAAGTTTCATTGTAAAAGAAAAAAATGCTATTTCAAGATGCAACAGAAATCATATATATAATACACAAGCCAAGAATAAGCGTAGCCATACGGCATTTCCACTCTCCTCTCGGTATAAATACTCTCATCATAATTCTATAAAATAATCTATTAACAAACCATTAGGGTTAGGGTTAGGGATCTATTAACAAACAGTACAAAAATACTAAAAGCATAATGGAAAGAACGTGTAAATGCTCTATCGTCGTTTCATTTCCGATAAAAATAAATAAAGAGCTGCTGAGAACTGA
>JAQIXG010002524.1:0-17499 GCA_034700105.1 Oconnorella tubifera | reverse complement strand
CCCATTCCTACTCCCGCCCTCTCCCCCATTTTTTACTGGTTACAAAGAGTTTTTTTTTCGTAATTTGGTGTCATTAATATTAATCTATTAGTAATATTAGCCACCATTCCCCCCAGTCTGGCTATAATATAGTGAATATAGAGAATATGAGGAATGTAGAACATTCTATTACATAGAAGTTTTTAATGTTAAAGTCAAAATGTGAAAACGAATAAATATGACTACAGTCAAGGTAGTACTTTGCCTGACACAACCAGGCACTGACTAAAATAACAAATCATTGTACTACAAATGACGAGACAAGACTTTTGCGGGACTTTGACGCGACATTAACACGACATATTAACACGACTTTAACATGACACAACTTTGACACGATTTTGACACGACTTTGAAAAGACTGACGCGACTTTGACATGACTTTGATACAACTTTGCCACGACTTTTACATGATATTAACCTGAATTTGACACGACTTTGACACGACTTTTACACGACTTTGACACGACTTTGACACGAATTTGACACAACATTAACACGACATTGACTTTAACATGACACAACTTTGACACGGCCTTTGAAAAGACTTTGACACGACTTTGACAAGACATTGACACGACTTTGACACGACTTTGACACGACTTTGACACAACTTTGACACGACTTTGTCACCACTTTGTCACCACTTTGTCACCACTTTGACACGACTTTGACACGACTTTGACACGACCTTGACACAACTTTGACACGATCTTAACAGGACTTTGGCACGACTTTTAGATGACATTAGCCTGAATTTGACACGAATTTGACACGACTTTGGCACAACTTTGACACAACTTTGACACGACATTAACACGACTTTGACAAGACATTAACACGAGTTTGACACGACTTAGACACGACAGAAACAACTTTGACACGACTTTGACACAACCTTGACACAACTTCTAAACTACTCTGACACGACATTGACACAACTTTGATACGACATTGACACGACTGACACGAAATTGACACGACTTTTTTTCAAAGTCCTTTACAGGACTTTTACAAGACATTTACAAGACTTTTACAAGTCTTGTAAAAGTCTTTTAAAAGTCTTGTAAAATTCTTGTCAAAATCTCGTAAAAGACTTTTACAAGACTTTTACAAGAATTTTAAGACTTTGACAAGACTATTACAATACTTGGACAAGACTCTTATCAAAGTATTCTCAAAGCATTGTAAAAGTTTTGTCAAAGTCTTGTAAGTATTGTAAAAGTCTTGCAGAAGTCTTGTCAAAGCCGTGTCAAAATCTTGTAAAGTCTTGTAAAAGTCTTCAAAAAAACTTTTAAAAGTCTTGTACAAGTTTTGTAAAACTCCTACAAATCTTTTTCAAGACTTTTACAAGACTTTTACAATACTTTGACACAAATTCGACAGGACTTTGACAAGACTTTTACAAGACTTTTACAGGACTTTGACAAGATTTTGACAAGACTTTTACAACATTTTGACATGACTTTGACAAGACTTTTACAAGACTTTTACAAGACTTTGACAAGACTTTGACAATACTTTTACAATACTTTGACATTAATTTTGCAATACTTTAACACAAGTTTGACACGACTTTGACACGACTTTGGCAAGACTTTTACAAGACTTTAACAAGACTTTTACGAGACTTTTACCAGACTTTGACACGAATTTTACACGACTCTTATAAAACTCTTACAAGACGTTTACAAAACTTTTACAAGATTTTTACAAGATTTTGACACGACGTTGAGAAGACTTTGACACGACATTGACAGTACTTTAACATGACTTTGACAAGACTTTTACAATACATTTCAAGACATCTACAAGACTTTTAAAAGTCTTGTAAAAGTCTTGTAAACGTCTTGTAAAAGTCCTGTCAAAGTCTCGTAAAAGTCTTGTAAACGTCTTGTAAACGTCTTGTAAACGTCCTGTCAAAGTCGTGTCAAAGTCTTTTCAAAGTCTTGCTAAAGTCTTGTAGAAGTCATGTCAAAGTCATGTCAAAGTCTTGTAAAAGTCTTGTAAGAGTAATGTCAAAGTATTGTAAAAGTATTGTCAAAGTCTTTTACAATACTTTCACAATACTTTTGTCAAGTATTTTCACTAGACTTTTACAAAACTTGCTAAAGTCTTGCGCAAAAACCTGAGTATTGCCAAAACTTGACCTGACTTTGACAAAACATTAACATCACTTTGACAAGACTTTTACAAGACATTTACAAGAATTTTACAATACTTTGACAAGACTCTTTTCAAAGTATTGTGAAAGTATTGTAATACTTTGACAATACTTTGAAAATATTGTGTCAAAGTCGTGTCAATGTCGCGTCAAAGTCATCTCAACGTCGTGTCAAAGTCTTGTAAAATTATTGTAAAAGTCATGTAAGAGTCTTGTATGAATCTTGCAAAATTCGTATTAAAGTCTCGTAAAAGTCTCCTTAAAGTCTTGTCAAACTTGTGTTAAAGTATTGCAAAATTAATGTCAAAGTATTGTAAAAGTATTGTCAAAGTCTTGTCAAAGTCTTGTAAAAGTCTTGTGAAAGTCTTTTCAGAGTCGTGTCAAAGTCGTTTCAAAATCTTGTCAAAGTCTTGTCATAGTCTTTGACAAGACTTTGACGAGACTTTTACAAGATTTTGTCAGTCTTGTAAAGTCTTGTAAAAGTCTTGTCAAAGTCGTGTCGAAGTCTTGTAAAAGTCTTGTGAAAGTTTTGTAAAAGTCTTGTAAGAGTCTTGTCAAAGTATTATCAAAGTATTGTAAAAGTCTTGTAAAAGTCTTGTAAAAGTCTTTTCAAACTTGTGTCAAAGTATTGTAAAAGTAATGTCAACGTCTTGTCAAAGTCTTGTAGAAGACTTGTGAAAGTCTTCTCAGAGTAGTCTCAGTCCTTTCAAAATCCTGTAAATGTCTTGTCAAAGTCTTATCATAGTCTTTGACAATACTTTTACAAGATTTTGTCAAAGTCTTGTAAAGTCATGTCAAAGTCTTGTAAAAGTCTTGTAAAAGTTTTGTAAAATTCTTGTAGGAGTCTTGTCGAAGTATTGTAAAAGTCTTGTCAAAGTCTCGTAAAAGTCTTCTAAAACTCTTGTAAAAGTCTTGTCAAAGTCGTGTCAAAGTCATGTCAGTCTTGTAAAAGTCATGTCAGAGTCTTGTCAAAGTCGTGTTGAAGTTGTGTCAAAGTATTGTAAAAGTCTTGTAAAAGTCCTGTTAAAGTCTTATCAGTCTTGTCAAAGTCTTGTTAAAGTCTTGTCAATGTCTTACAAAAGTCTTGTCAAAGTCATGTTAAAGTCTTGTCAAAATCGTGTCAAAGTCATGTCAAAGTCTTGTTAAAGTCTTGTAAAAGTCTTGTAAAAGTCTTGTAAAAGTCTTGAAAAAATTCCTACAAAACTCTCAAGATCTTTACAAGACTTTTACAAGACTTTTACAAGACTTTTACAAGATTTTTACAAGACTGTGACATGACTTTGACAAGACTTTTACAAGACATTGACAAGACTTTAACAAGACTTAGACAAGACTGACACGACTTTGACAAGACTTTTACAAGTCTTTGACGCGACTTTTACAAAACTTTGACATGACTTTTACAATTGACAAGACTTTGACACGACTTTGAGAAAACTTTTACAAGAGATTTACAAGACTTTTACGAGACTTTGACAAGACTTTTACAATACTTTGACAAGACTCCTACAAGACTTTTACAAGATTTTTACAAGACTTTGACAAGACTCTTGTCAAAGTATTGTAAAAGTTTTGTCAAATTCTTGTCAAAGACTTTGTCAAGAATTTAACAAAACTTTTAGAATACTTTGACAAGAGTCTTGTTAAAGTCTTGTAAAAGTCTTGTAAAAGTCTTGTAAAAGTGTTGTTAAAGTCATGTCAAAGTCTTGTAAAAGTCTTGTCAAAGTCTTGTTCAAGTCGTGTCAAAGTCATGTCAAAGTCTTGTAAAAGTCTTGTCAAAGTATTGTAAAAGTCTTGTCAAAGTCTCGTAAAACCCTTGATTCACTGCTTTCTCTGTTTATTGTTTAAAGTACCTCATTATCTACCAGCGCATAATTCTTTCAGTGTACATGCAAAATCTTTTCAAAACTTCTTTGGTTACAAAATTGTAAACCTTTTAATTATAATCCTCTCTTAAGTCGGTCTGCCTCATCCTTAACTGCCTCTCCATCACCTGCTTGCAATTGTTCCTCATCCGCAACTATTAACATTCCCTCCTGCCACTATGAATAATGTCAAATTTGTCATTCTCTAGGCCTCTAACACCACCAGTACACAAGGAATCTTTAATCATAATCTAATGACTAGGTGTGACTAGTCTTCTTTAAGAAGCATTCACTACCTCATGGTGATCTTTTAAGATCATCATGGGGTAGATGTAACTTTAACTTAACTCATGGGGTAGATGTAACCTCGTCAAGGCTCGTTAGAGAAGTGGTTAGAGCACCGGACTCGGACGTGACAGGTTCAGGTTCGAATCCTCACTATTTCTCAAACTTGCTGCACCCTTTAGTAACGTGCTTAAATTGATAGCTACGTCTGCGACATCGTTAAAATACGGTAATACATGACGTTAAATTTAACTTTAACTTAACTTTGTCTCTAAAATTCTCGAACTTATTATTCATTCACATCTATTTGAATTTTTTTCAGTCTCTTGATAAATTTCAATCAGTCTCTCAAATATGCTTTCTACTGAAACTGCTCTGCTTCGTATTTATAATGATTTCCTTCAGTCTATTAATAATGGTAAAGTCTCTGCTCTTTTTCTCTTGGATCTGTTCGCTGCTTTCGACACCATTGGTCAATCCATCTTTCTCTCGAGACTTTTTTCTTACTTTGGTTTTACAGACACTGCTTTGTCCCTGCTTGCCTCTTATCTTCACGATCGTTCACAATCTGCCAGTATTGATGAGTCTTCACCTCCATCCTCTCCTATTCTAACTGGTGTAACTCAAGGATCTGTCTTAGGTCCCTTTCACTTCTATCTATGCACTACACTTTGTAACATCTTTACGAACTCTTCTGTATAGTGCCACCTATGAGGCTCAACTGATGATATTCAATTATTTACTTCAATTTTCAAGCCGGGAAAGTTCTCATTATCTTTCATTACTCTCATCTACTCTGTCTACTAAGGTTCTCTTCTAACCGCCTTTCTGTAAACCCATCTAACACGGCATATGTTCTGATTGGAACTCAGCAACGTGCCAAGTTTGTCTCCGCTACATATCAGAAGGAACGTTGTTTTCTTTCCTTCCGTCGCCGGTAATTCTATCATCCCATCTGAGAGCTGTCGTAATCTTAGATAGCAAAACCTAACATTTGAAAATATATGCCGGTCTTCCTTCTTTCAAATTCGACAACTTCGTCAAAACCGATCTTCACTTGATTAGTATCAAGTGAAGATCGGTTTTGACGAAGTTGTGAAAGAAGGTAGATCGGCATATAATTTTAATACATACTCTCAGCAATAGTTTTAGCCCCTGTCTTCTCAAAATTAAACTTATGCAACTCCCTCCACAATCTTTCCAATACCAATCAAGACTGGGTTTGCTTACAATAACTCTTTAGCTGAACCTGATGTCTCAAAGACGTGTCAAAGTGTTATCAAAGTCGCGTCAAACTCCGTGTCAAAGTCATGTCAAAGTGGTGTCAAAGTCTAGTCAAAGTTCAGTCAAAGTCGTGTCAAAGTAGCGTCAAACTCGTACCAATGTCGTGTCAAAGTTGTGTCAAAGCCGTGCCAAAGTGCAGTCAAAGTTCTGTCAAAAACCTGTCCAAGTGTTATCAAAGTGTTGTCATGGATGTGTTAACGTCGTGTCGAAATCGTTTCAAAATCGCGTCAAGGTCGCGTCAAAGTCGTGAAAAGTCTTGTCAAAGTTGGCTCAAAGTCGAGTCAATGTTGCGTCAAAGTCGTGTCAACAGTCGTGTCAAAATCTTGTCAAAGTCCTGCCAAAGTGGTGTCAATGACGCGTCAAAGTAGCATCAAACTCTTGTAAAAATCGTATCAAAGTCTTGTTAAAGTGTTGTAAAAATTGTGTAAAAGTCGTGTCAAAGTCATGTCAAGGTCGTGTCAAAGTTCTGTCAATAACATGTTAATGTATTGTCGAAGTGTTGTCAGAGTTGTGTTAAAGTCGGGTCAAAGTCGTGTCATAATCGTGTCAAAGTCGAGTCAATGTCGCGTCAAAGTCGTTGCAAGTGTTGCAAAAGTTGGGTCTAAGTGTGTCAAAGTCATGTCAAAATCGTGCCAAAGTCATGTCAAGTCTTATTAAACTTGAGTCAAAGTCGTGTCAAAGAGTTGTCAAACTACTGTCAATGTCGCGTAAATATCGCGTTAAAATCTTATCAAACTCGTGCCAAAGACGTGTAAGTGTTTTCAAAGTGGTCTCGAAGACGTGAAAAAGTTGTCAAAGTCGTGTCAAAGTCGCGTTAACGTCGTGTTAAAATCTTGACAAAGTCATGTCAAAGTCGCGTCAAAGACGTGTAAAAGTCGTATCAAAATAGTTGCAAAATCAGGTCAAAGTCTTGTCAAATTTGTGTCAAATTGGTCTCTAGATCGAGTCAATGTAGCGTCGAAATAGTGTCAAGATCGTGTCAAAGTCTTGTTAAAGTCCTGTCAAATTGGTGTCAATGACGTGTCAAAGTTGCAACAAAGTCTTGTTAAACGCGTGTGAAAGTCGTGTCAATGTCATATCAAAGTCGTGTCAAAGTTATGTGAAAGTCGTTCCAAAGTCTTGCAAAACTAGTCAAAGCCGTGTCAAAGTCCGGTCAAAGTCTTGTCAGAGAGGTGTCGTAAAACGTGAAAAAGTTGAGTCAAGTTCATGTCAAAGTCGTGCTAAAGTGTTGTTAAAGTTCTGTGAATAACCTGTCAAATTGTTGTCAAAGTGTTGGTAAAGTCGTCTCAAAGTCGTGTTAAAGTTTTTCAAAGTTGAGTCAAAGTCGTGCAAAGTGGTGACAAACATGTGTCAAGTCGCGTCTTTGACACAAGTTTTGACACACTTGTGTCAAAGTGGTGTCAAAAACGTGTTAATGTTATACCAATGTTGCGTCAAAGTCGTGCCAAAGTCGTGTCAAACTATTGTCAAAAGAGTGTAAAAGTCGTGTCAAATTGGTGTCAAAGTTGTATAAAATATTGTCAAAGTCGTGCAAATTTGAATCAAAAACGTGTCAAAGTGTTGTCAATGTGTCGTCAACGTTGTATTAAAGTCGTGGCAAAGATATGTGTAAAAGTCTTACCAAAGTCTTGTCAAAGTCGAATCAAAGTCGCGTAAAAGTCGCGCAAAAGTATTGTCAAAGATTTGTCAAGTCGTTTCAAATTCTTGTCAAAGTGTTGTCGAAGTTCTGTCAAAGACGTATCAAAGTGTTGTCAAAGTGTTGTCAAAGTCTTGGCAAATTCAAGTCAAAGTGGTTTCAAAGACGTGTATAAATCATATTAATGTTGCGTCAAAGTCGTGTTAAAGTTGTGTCAAAATGGTGTCAAAGACGTGCTAAAGTCACGTCAATGTGAAAATTGCAATTCGTCTCAAAGTCTTGTTAAAGTCGCGTTAAAATCGTATCAAAGTCGTGTCAAGTTTTGTTATGTCAGTCTAGTTAATATTTTGTTAATGTCGCATCAAAGTCGAGTCATGGTAATGCCAAACTCGTGTCAAAGTCGTGCCAAAGTCAAGTCAAAGTCGTGTTGTGTCAGTTTACTCAATGTCATGTTTTTGAAACGTCAAAGTCGCGTTAATGTCGTGTCAAAGATTGTTCCAAAGTCGTGTCAAATTTGTGTGAAAGTTTAAGTCGTTTTAAATTCGTGGCAAAATCGTGTCAAAGTCTATTCAATGTCGTGCTAATGTCGCGTCACAGTCGCGTAAAAGCCGTCTCAAAGTCATGTCAAAATAATGTCAAACGAATCGTGTCAAGTCTTGTAAAAGTGTCAAAGTCGTGTTAAAGTCGTGTCAATGTTTTGTCAAAATCGTGTCAAAGTCGTGTCAAAGTCGTGTCAATGTCGTGTTGAAGTCGTGTCAAAGTAGAGTTTGCGTCTGTCGTGTCAAAATCGTGTCAAATAGTGTCAATGTCGTATTACAGTCGTGTCAATGTCTTGTCAAAGTCGTATCAGTCTTGTCAAAGTCCTTTTAAAGTCTTGTCAATGTCTTATAAAAGTCTTGTCAAAGTCGTGTTAAAGTCTTGTCAAAATAGTGTAAAAGTTGTGCCAAAATCGCGTCAAAGTCGTCTCGTGTCAAAGTCTAATTAATGTCGAGTCAGAATCGTGTCAAAGTCGTGTTAAAGTTGTGTCAAAGTCGTGTCAAAGTCATGTCAAAGTCATGTTAATGTCAATTCTGTGTCGAAGTATTGTAAAAGTCGTGTCAAATTCGTGTCAGAGTGGTGTCAAAGTAATGTCAAAATCGTGTCAAAGTCGTTTCAGAGTCGTGTCATGGTAAGGTCCAAGTCGTGTCAAAGTCGTGTTAAAGTTGTGTCAAAGTCGTGTCAATGTCGTGTCAAAGTCGCGTCAAAGTATTGTCATGCTAAAGTCGAGTCAATGTCGTGTTAATGTCACGTCAAATTCTTGTCAATTGTCGTGTCTTATCAAAGTCGTTTTAAAGTCGTGTCAAAATCGTGTCAAATTCGTTTCAAAATCGTGTCGAGGTCGTGTCAAAATCGTGTCAAAGTCTATTCAATGTCGTGCTAATGTCGCGTCAAAGTCGCGTAAGAGTCGTCTCAAAGTCGGGTCAAACGTTGTCAAACGAATCGTGCCAACGTCTTGTAAAATTATGTCGGTTGTGTCAAAGTCGTGTTAAAATCGTGTCAATGTGTTGCCAAAATCGTGTCGAAGTCGTGTCAAATTCAGGTTAATGTCGCGTCAAAGTTATGTTAAAATCGTGTCAAAGTCGTGTCAAAGTCGTGTCAATGTCGTGTCGAAGTCGTGTCAAAGTAGAGTTTGTGTCTGTCGTATCAAAGTCGTGTCAATATAGTGTCAAAGTCTTGTCAAAGTAGTGTCAAAGTTCTGCCAAAATCTCTTCAAAGTCGTGTCGTGTCAAAGTCTAATCAATGTGTCCCGTGTCACTAATCGTGAGACTAATCGTGTTAGTCCCGTCAAAGTCGCGTTAAAGTCGTGTCCCAGTCGTGTAAAAGTCGTGTCAAGTCGTATCAAAATCGTGTCAAAGTCGTGTTAAAGTTGTGTCAAAGTCGTGTCAAAGTCGTGTCAGAGTCGTGTCAAACTATTGTCATGTTAAAGTCGAGTCAATGTCGTGTTAATGTCGCGTCAAATTCTTGTTAATGTCGTGTCTTGTCAAGTCGTTGTAAAGTCGTGTCAAAATCGTGTCAAAGTCTTCAAAATCGTGCCAAGGTCGTGTCAACGTGTCAAAATCGTGTCAAAGTCGTTTCAGAGTCGTGTCATGGTAAGGTCAAAGTCGTGTTAATGTCGTGTTAATGTTGTCTCAAAGTCGTGTCAATGTCGTGTCAAAGTCGTGTCAAACTATTGTCATGTTAAAGTCGAGTCAATGTCGTGTTAATGTCGCGTCAAATTCTTGTTAATATCGTGTCTTGTCAAGTCGTTGTAAAGTCGTGTCAAAATCGTGTCAAAGTCTAGTCAATGTCGTGCTAATGTCGCGTCAATGTCGCATAAAAGTCGTCTCAAAGTCGTGTCAAAATCGTGTCAAACGAATCATGTCAAGTCGTGTCAAAGTCGTGTCAATGTGGTGTCGAAGTCGTGTCAAAGTAATGTTTGTGTCTGTCGTGTCAAAGTCTTGTCAATATAGTGTCAATGTCTTATCACAGTCGTGTCAAAGTCGCGTTAAAGTCTTGTCAAAGTAATGTCAAAGTTGTGCCAAAATCGTTTCAAACTTGTGAGTAGTAGAATAGTGCCGATTGTAACCTGATTGACAGAAACATCTGCAAATCTGTTTACATGTTTACATTACATCAAAGGTAATCCCTAGATCGTTGTGCAGTAAGACTCATTACCCCCCTCCACCCCCACCCTTCCACATTCCTTTAGTGTTCTAGAACCTCCTTTGTTTCATTCGTAGCCCGTAGGCCGGAATGTTCTAGAACATTCTTAGCCCGTAGGTCGGAATGTTCTAGAACGTCCTTTGTTTTATTCGTATCCCGTAGGCCTTAATGTTCTAGAACATTCTTTGTTTCAGTCTTAGCCCGTAGGCTGGAATGTTCAAGAAAACATTCCGCTGACCTGCATTATCAGACAAAGCATAGGCCTCTTTTTACTCAGTTACTCTATTCGCCCCAAGCGTCCTAGCTCACTCATCGTATAAGAAGCGAACTTTTCCAGCTTTGTATCAGTCTCGTCTCGTCAATCATCAAGAATTATTCTTTCGAGAGATAATGGCCAATCATTGAGCGAATGCGGAGGAATCTGACTTGGTTTCTTGGCTGTTAGGCCTAAACGCAATGGAATTGGACGATATTTCAACGAGTATTTTAGCTGAGGTAAATAATTTCCATTTATAAGTTTATGTTAGAAAAAAGATCTATAGCACAAACAGCTTATCTTAAATGTAGATTCAACTTTTTCGTAAGCGAAAGAATACAGTGGCGTGTAGAACCGATTTGCTGCGAGCACATATATGCCTAGCTAAGTCTGTAGGTCTACCTCTATATTAAAATATATGAATAAACACTCGATTATAAGTTTTAATTCGTTATTTTAGAGTATGCCTAATCCAGCAATGTCGATGGGAATATTCGACATAGAATGTCGTGAATCTCAGAATGCGCTGAGATATGCAAATATTCATTGCAAAGTATTTAAATTAGTGAAATATAAATTGATCTAAATGATTTTGAAAAGCGTCTTTTTTAATATATTGTGGATGTGTCGCTCGCGACCGCTCCGTCAGGTGAGTGGGAGCGCCGTCGTCGTCACATTTAGGCTGTTCATTTGAAATTATGTTTTTCAATTACAGAATATACTTCACGGGGATATATTCGCATCATCGACTCGCATTTCGCAGCAGAATTTGTTAGAAGTAGGAACTATTGAAAATTAATTAAATCAGAATTATTATAAATTTATGGAAAGTTTGACATTAGAAATTATAGTATAAGTTGCGAAAAGCCCCTCAGGGTACGTCGTCCTTTTTCTAGATAAAAGTTAATAAGTTTAATTTTTATCCTTAATTCTAAAACATGTCAAATCATGAAATCTCGTTTCCAACCAATCGAGAATCTCAACGAGTGCTGTCAGAGGTAGACTCTAGTTATCTAAAGTTTTAAATTATTGTAATGGCGTGTAAATGTAAATTTATTATTATTTTTAAATTTTATTTTGTAAGTAGTGTCATAAAGCGACAAGGGATACAAGGATACAAGGGAGACAAGGGATACAGTAAGTAGTGTCGTAAAGGCCGACATGACAAAGGCTGCAAAGCGTCATCGCAGTGATAAATTTAACTGCGTCTTCTTTTCGCATTTAATTGTAGAACATAACTTCCTGAAAATGTGGCATTATATAACGGCTTTGTATGAGATGTAAAATTACATTTAGAGTCAAAGTAATCAAAAGATAATTGTAATGAGTAATGTTAATGAGTAATGATCTATTAAGAATATAATTTTATAATTTAGCATCAATCGAACGCTGACGCTGAGGTAAATGTATTATTGGATTGGTTAAAGGCACTCGATTCGAAAAAATTGGATGACGTAAAGAGAAGAGTTATCGAGGTAAATTTTAAAATTTTCTTTTGACTGCGTTAGTAGCTATTTTAGCTCTATTATTTCATTTATAACATTTATATCATTTTCCTTTAGGATATTTCGACTGAAGATAGATCGGAGGTGCTAGATACCGTCGAAGCACAAAGACCGAGCTTTGAGTACAAATATTCGCTTAATTTTCACATTGAAGACTGAAGATGTATTCAAGTTTTAACTTATTATTTTATTTTTGTAACAGTTGACCACTCCGAATTAATAGTAAGGAGAAGAGATCTGTAAAAACTGCAAGTCCTCCATTGGATGTAAATATTTGACTGCAACTAATAGCGACATTTTCATATTTATGATAGAATATGTGTTATAAATTATTACTTTATTATTTTTACAACAGTTAACGACTACGAGTGGCCAAAAAAGATCCGCGTAAACTTCGAATTACCAGACCAAATATCTCAAGAGAGCTTGAAAATTATTATTTGATTCTATTATAACTTCAAAATATTTTAGTAAAAATAAACAAACTTAGATCCAAAAATATTAATAAATATTTTACCAGTAGTATTTTTCTAATTTTTTTATCATTCTTTATTGCAGGACAATATCACGTACCTATTAAGGTGTTTTGCGAAATTCACGCAAAACTGAAAAAATGTCGTGGTTGCGGTAGGCATTTAAGAGATGATCTGTTTAAAAGCGATACACAATTGTGTAATGCTTGCGTGCGAAAAGGCGAACGCGTGAAAGGAAATGAGACAGTGGTTACGGATTGACTTCCTCGGTGAATAATTCATTCATTGTCAGAGATATTTCAGCTCATGATAATGACATCGACCCGTTGTCATCTCTACGTTTTACGAGAAGGAAAATCCGTATGATTCTTCGCGATACTCTGCGCATGCATACGCGTACAAGATGGTATATTAGTATTGAAATTACCTTCGAACGTCATACGGACGATGGCATGGCCTGGATTGATAGCCGCTTCACAAACCCCCCATTCTCTTTGCTACGCGAGGATGAAATTGACGAGCAAATTGAACAAGCTGTAAATATACTAGTTATCAGAATAGAAGATTTTATTGAAATGGGGAGCGGGTGGACTATTAGGAGAATTAAAGGTTCGAGGGTTCACTTCGCCTCATTCAACCCTATCGGCGGATCCTCTTATATTCCAACCCCTAAGCGAATAGCGGATATTAAGGCCATAGTTAATATTAGAAACGATGATGAGAAATGTTTCCTGTATAGCATCATCGCACATATTCACCCCTCATCTAATCACACCGATCAACGTTCAAAGTACACTCCCTGCCTCCATGAACTCAATGTGAAAAGTTTATCATTTCCCATAAAAATTTCGCAGATTCCGAAATTTAAAAAATGAATACTTTAATCTCCGTAAACGTCATGCACCTAGACGAACAGGAAACCATCGTTCCTTTATACTCCACTAAACATCAATCACGCAAACATCAAGTCAATTTACTGTTATTATCGCAAGGCTACAACTTAGACGCGCAAGGCAAAGAAACTCCCTGTAAACCAAACCAGCCAACAATCTTCAAGACTCACTACA
Source organism: Oconnorella tubifera (assembly GCA_034700105.1). Lineage (NCBI taxonomy): Eukaryota > Metazoa > Annelida > Clitellata > Enchytraeida > Enchytraeidae > Oconnorella > Oconnorella tubifera. Next base: position 4,243 of record JAQIXG010002524.1, on the reverse strand, counting down.
CCCTCGTTAAAAACCTCTCCAGACTTTTTTCATCGTGAACTAAATACAACGGAAAAATCTTTGTCTGCCCCTACTGCTTGCACAGATTCTATAGATACTTAGCTCTCAAAAAACATATTCCGCATAAATCGTGCAAAATTATATTTCCTAGCAATAAAGTGAAAAAAGCAAGAATCAGGATGAAAAGGAGGAGGACATCGACACTGTGGAGGATCTTTTAGGTATTGATTCTGATATAAAGAAAGAAGATGAATTACCGGAGAATATCCTAACATTTAAGCAGATCCAGCATCAATTCCCCGTTCCATTCGCCCTATACATTGACTTCGAAATCTTTATTGTAAAGAACCCAAGTAATCCCGATAAAGATTTACATGAGCCCAGCGGATTTGGTTGTCTCCGAGTTTCATCTATCGTGGAGTTTAATGCAAATGAGGTTTTTTTGTACGTGAGAACTTGTAATGCACAAATTCTTCGATCACCTAGAGAAGAAGCATTCAGAAATTGATACGATTCTCAACAAAAATGAAGCCATATGTAAAACATGCGATGTCGAGTTTTCCTTCACCAACCATAAAGTACGTCATCACAATCACATGAACGGTCATTTTATAGCTGCTACATGTAATAATTGTAATCTACAACTGAAATGACGAAAGGGAGGAAAAGAAGAAGTAAAAGATAAATATTTTCTTTCCGTCATTGCTCATAATATGAGGGGTATGATGGTCACTTAATTACATAGCACATGCAGAAGAAATTTGTATCCGGCAAAGCTATCAACGTTATCGCGACCAATGATGAGAAATTTTGGCATTTGAAATTGACCAATTAAGATTTCTCGATTCTCTGTTATTCCTAAGTGCTTCATTGGACACTCTCGTAAATTTGCTGGAGAAAGATGCCGTCGAAAAATTTTCACATACAAAGCGTCACTACCAACGTGAGGAATTATATATTTTAGTGATTCGTAAAGGAGTCTGTCTATCCTTATGAATACATGTCGGATTCATCAAAGTTTAAGGATACAAACCTAGCTCCAATTGAGTCATTTTACAGTAAACTGTACGACGAGGGAATAAGTGTAGATGATTACGAGAGGGCGAAAGAGGTTTGGCAGAAATTTTCAATTAAGATCACGCAGGAATACCATGACTTATATGTAAAAACTGATGTAGTTTTACTAGCAGATGTATTTAAAAATTTCCGTGATATATCGATGTCAAACTACGGTCTCGATGCCTGCCATTACTATATGGCACCGGGGCTGAGTTTGTCAGCTTGTCTCAACAAGACCGGAGTAAAGCTGGAGCTCTTTACTCAACCTGATCAACTCCTTTTCGTCGGAAAAGGAATACGCGGGGGAGTTTCCTCCATCATGAACAGATACTCAAAGGCAAACAACAAATACCTTCCAACATTCGATCCCGAACAGCCCTCTAAATATATCATGTATCTTGATGCAAACAATCTGTACGGGCATATAATGCGAAGTTTCTTACCTACCGGAGAATTCAAATTCCTAGACAGAACAGAAATGGCGTTCTTCGAGCTTGAATCCTTCAAACGATGATTACGGATATATCTTGGAAGTTGACTAAGTATATCCGAAGGAATTGCACGATATCCATAATGATTATCCACTTGCACCAGAATCATTACCCATTAGTGAAGATATGCTTTCCCGTATGCTACTGATCTGCTAAAGTCCTTGGGTAAGAAAGTCGGAGTCAAGAATTGCAAATTAGTTCCAAATTTAAAAAATAAGAACTACATTGTTCACGGTTTAAATCTTAAGTATTACATAGAGATGTGTTTAAAGATACAAAAGTTACATAGAATTTTGAGATTGAGGCAATCACCCTGGCTGGCGAAATATATTGACTTTAATACGGAAAAAAGGCCACTTCTTACTTGAGAAAGACTTTTACAAGTTCATGAACAATAGCTTTTTCGGATAAACCATGGAGCAACCAAGGAATAGAAGCGATGTGCGACTAGTGAGCGAGCAGATACAGGCGAAACGATGCATCGCGAAACCTACCTTCGACTCGTTCAGAATAATTAACGATGACATCACCATGGTCAAGATGCTGAAGACCAAGATCCACTGGATAAAACCGACTTATCCTGGCTTCTGCATCTTGGATCTATCGAAATTGTTGATGTACCAATTTCATTACGATTGCATCGTTCCGCGGTACGGCTCTAATGCAAAGCTTTTATTTACCGACACTGATTCTCTTTGCTACGAGATAAAAACCCAAGATGTTTACGATGATATGAAGGATAATCTCGACGCATATGACACATCGGATTATCCAATAGATCATTCTCTTTATTCGATGGCTAATTGCAAGGTGACCGGTACATCATAGGGTGCCAGTGCTAGTACCTTAAGTACCTCTGCTATTGCTCTATGCTACACGGTGGGGGAGTACTGTGCCCCTGTATGGGCCAGATCAGCCCATACTAACATAATTGATGTTCTATTAAACACCTCTATGAGATTGATTTCAGGCACCCTGCGTCAGACTCCCCTTCCCTGGCTCCCGGTTTTCTCAAATATCGAACGCCCAGCCCTCCGGCGAAAAGCTGCAACAGACAGACTCATCATGCAAGCCTCCCAGCATTCAGAATGGGGGCTTTCCAAAAATCTTACCAATCACCCGCGACACCGCCTTCCATCAAGACACCCACTTTGGGTGGATACCCCTGGCGGAAACAGAGTACTCGTTGGCGAGAAGACTGGAAATCGGCTACGGTGGTCAACTACGATCTCGTAAGCGACCCCGCGATCCGACAGCCAGGATTTGATCTACCGAGGACCCTATGGTCCCTTCTAAATCGGTTTCGCTCAGGACAAGGTCTTTGTAAAACTAACTTAAAGACGTGGGGGCTAGCAAATAGTGATCTGTGCAACTGTGGAAATGTGCAAACAATGTCACATATCGTTGATCAATGCCCAGTAACTAAGTTTGAAGGAGGTTTAAGGGCACTTCATGAGGCAGACAGTAAAGCCTCGGTTTGGCTGTTGCAAATGGCTCAACATGCATTCGATAAATAAATAAATAGGTGACCGGAAAATTCAAAGACGAATGCAACGGAAAGCCGCCGCTGGAATTTGTCGGTCTCCGAGCAAAAATGTACTCTATTTTATTGCATGAAAATGTATCAAAATCTACCGTGAAAGGAGTCAACCGGAGATTTGCAAGAAAACATTTGAAACATGAGCGGTACAGGGAGTGTGTCCTAGGGGAAAAAACTACGACAGCGTCTTTCTTTTCAATTAGAAGTACCAATCACATTTTAAGTACTAATAAAATTGTTAAAGATGCCTTGTCACCATTCGATGACAAGAGATATTTAGTAAGGGGAACTAGCGATACCTTGTCATATGGCCATTGGAAAATATCGTTGTAAATATTTGTATAGATTGTATTTTAACTTGAATTGTAATAAACATGTGTACATAAATTGAATGTAAATTTATGCCGTTTTTTTCATAATATTTAAATATTGTGATTTTTAAATTCAAATTTCATAAATATTTGCATGGATTGTAATTTAATTTGAACTGTAATAAACACGTGCACATAAAATGAATATAAATGTATGTTTTTTCTCATAATATTGAAATATTATGATTTTTTTTAATAGAAAATTGCATAAATATTTGCAGGTAGTGTACTTAAAAGTGTATTAAATTACATAAACTTATAATAAATTTATATACTTTTTTTATTCATAATATTTAAATATTATGATTTTTTTAAAATGAAAAATTGCATAAGTATCTACATTGATTATGACGTATGAAACATTTTTGTACATAAACTGATAATAATTGCATACACGTATTTTTTTTTATTCATAGTATTGAAAGGTTATGAATATTTTTTAAATATATATTAAAATTCTTTGAAAGATTTAATTATAATGTTGTAGTTTGGAGCTAAAATATTGATTTTTTTGTTCATAATATTGAAATGCTATGAACTTTTTTTAAAATAATACTGGCATACAATTTTAAAGCATGTATATAGTTTAAAAATGTAACTTTGATGAAAAAAAACATTTATAAACTGTAACTCGTGTTTTATCTTAAATTAATAACATTGAATATTGGAAAATTCCAATAAAGCAATTTTCATATAAATACCCTGTACTTATTTATCTATTTCATTTTCCACAATGTCTCTCACATGGAGACATCCATTTACGTGCTTAGTTAGCGGACCTA
>JAQIXG010002523.1:0-17500 GCA_034700105.1 Oconnorella tubifera | reverse complement strand
AGAGAGAGAGAGAGAGAAAGAGAGAAAGAAACAGAGAGAAAGAAATAGAGAAACAGATAGATATAGAGAGTAAATAAACAGAGAATGCAGAAAAAGAGATTATCTGAAAGCGGATAATTCCGTTGGGTATTGTCGACTCCACACGGACAGAATTTAATTTGCCAATGAATAGACTAGCCGACATCCAACTGACACAACTAGTCACAGAGGACGAATCAAATATCTACCAGTATTTATTCAATTTTGCTACTGAAAATATTCCTGATTTTTCACACTTGCGAGTACATTGTACAAATAGTAATCGCCTATAGTCAAAACTTTATATATTATACACTTAAATGAAACAGCGAACATTACAGCAAAAGATCATAAATATTCATGAGGGAATATTTCTGTACATCGATATTATTATAATTATTAATCAGATTTCGATTCTAGTCAGATGTTATTCGGAGTCTTTTGTAATAAGGAAAAGTTTCATTTGTGAATAATGTGTCTGATTCTAGCTTTCTATAAACTACAAATACATAAAATATAAACTATTAATATTCATGGCTAGACAATACAAAAAATTATTCGAAATACGTGATCCTATAATAATTATAACCAAGCGCTAGAATTCAAAGCACTACCAACATGCGAAAAAGAACACCGTATATCAACCAATACATAGAGAACGGGATTAATAAATTAATTAATAGGATCAACTAGCATTCCAGCTCCGATGTTATTTAGAGTAGCCGCTGTATTCTGAACGACAGCAATCAGCCACTAATCACAAAGGATTGAGCTGCATGCAACTCATTGCAAGAAAGAAACATCAATTTAGCTGCTTTGTTTCAGAGCTTTCAGTATTTGCCTCGGGAAAAAAAGTCGAAAGCAGGCTTGAATACGCAATTTTTTTCAATACAAATTAACTAAGAACATATTAGTTGTCAGATTTATAATATACAAGTCGATGTATCTTGTTTAATAGAGAGAATTTGCTTGTTACAAATATTTTAAAACTTTTTGCAAACAGCATGAATACAGCAATCTTTATCAACGAGAGGCCTGTATAATAAAAATAACACGTCTCTAACAATGCGTAATATATGCCTTGTAAATATATAATACATAAGTAATGACTGAAGCAACTATACTATACATAATTAAAGTATACCGCTTATGTTCTACACATAATTAACTATGTGTATAATAATTATAAAGCTTATATACCGTACATAATGTTAATTAAAGTATATAGCTTATATATACCTTGACTCCAAATGACAAGACACTCTTTCATATATATTTCATAGTCTGAATGCAGTTTATCTTTATTCGTAACGTCTGCCCAGGCAACCTCAGCCTCGCCTAGAATCCATAAATAAATACCTGTAAAAGCAACAAAAAATAACATATCTGCAAAGAGGAAAAAATGTGTCTTTATAATATGAATTTTAAAACTTAAACTTAAAAAACTTTTTAAAAATGTATACAGCAAATAAAACTGATTTAAAAATTGCATGTATTTTCCAGAAAAACACTAAACGTCTGGTGCATCGAAAATCAATTTGAAGATATAATGTCATTTTGAGCAAATAAAAATGTTCAAATTACATGATTAATGAAACAAAATCTCAAAAAGTATAAATACCCCAGAGGACAAGGGTATAAAGATTGAGCGCATGAATAACTCTACTTTCTGTAGAAAATAAGACTAACAGCCAGCATTTCTAAGACGATTACCATCATCGGTATGATGAATGCTCATATCACGTTCGATCGTAGGACGATCGCTCAAAATTCATCGCTCTGTGGCATGATTGCTCATAGATTATTTTATTCTTGCTACGATTGCAATTTAAATGCCGCGCATTTATATAAAGCAACAGTAATACATATATTGCGTTACTGTCCCCACTAGTTTCAAGACTCGTATATCTCAACGCTTACACTGAAACTTTATGACATATTTTTGCTAAATATATTAATAGTACACTGTTAAGAAATTCTGCATAAAAATTATCATAAAATATCAGTGACGCAACAACCTTGGTTGCAGATAAAACCGTGCAACGGGATCCGGCAGTGTTGGGGGACCCTGCAATATCTATAATAAAAATTGTAAGCTCACAAAACTTGTTAAAATTAAGTTTACGAGTAAAAGGCTTATTAAAAGCAACATGATAAACTAGAAAATAATAATAGATCTTCACTTGAATTTTTAAGAGAATTTGCTATTGTACATTCTTATATTAGGGGGCTTTTAAAATATTTTCTGCAGGGCCTCTGTTATGATACCGCATATTTAATTCCACTGTGAAAAATACGATATATTTTCCAGTATGCAATAATAATCCTACAAAATGTTAACTTTTACGTTTGTATTTTTTCCCTCGACTAAAAAGCTTATCAAATAAAGACGACCTCCATAGTATTTTGCGGTCAGACCAATATTGGTAAAAAATCAATTGAGAATAGCCGCGTTTTCAAACAATGCAAGGTTGCACGCATTTATTAGAACGATCGATAGTTTTCCGCTTTATTTCCATCTGTGATTTTTTATGGTAAATGCCCAATGTCTTGTGCTCTAGTATCTCTAGGGTCCTCTTTACTGTACAGCGAACATTTAGCAGCCAGTTAGCATTGAGATAAACATTCATCAACGCGCAGCTCCGTAGCAATTCGCAAGGGATGTTGCGTCCTTTTAGAGATATATATAAAGCCAGTGTCTTCCTATTGGTCTGTTTCTCCGCCCGTCTGTCTGTCTCTCTCTTGCTCTATTTATATCTATTTATTTCTGGAAAAATTGAAGCTATTTTGATATTTTTGCATTTCATGTATTTTTTGTTTGATATATTTATATTTTATCTATTTATTTCTCTGTTTATTGACCTGAGACAGAAACTGTTTGTTCATGCTGTTAGACTAAATCGTTGTCTTTTACAATATACGAGAATATTATACTAATGTAGGCAAATAATAATGCATTATTTGTTATTATTTGCAAATAATAGCCAGTAATATTTGCTATTATTTGCAACATAATAGCAAATATTATGTCGCTAATATACTTAGAAACATAATATTTCATAATTATTTTACTGATTGTGTTAACTGATACGTGAAGTTACGCATAAATAAACAATAGCTGCACCATCAACAACCGGAAGCGAAATGCGCTTATGAACGTGTAAAGTTTACTATTGTTGTTCAGCATAAACGCAGATAGAAGATAGAAAGCCTTTAGCGATTTTATGTCTTTTCTCATTTTATTTTGTCTTATTGTATTACATACGTTTGCTGTAGTAGTAGCCATGGGAGTTGTGATTGAATCAGATAGAACAGCAACAAAAGGTCGATCGCATTACGAAAAACCTTTAATACAACCCAACACTGTTCATGATTCAGTTTTCATGCTAGTATTGCTGCATAAATCTTTTCGACAATTGCATTCAATTTCTTCAAAATGACAATTTAATTGATTTAATTTTGCTTGTTTCATGAGTTTGGTGTTCTTATTTAAATATCTATCACTAAATTAACTTACTGTTACGATTTTGTTACAACGCAATTATTTTTAATTTATTTCATGTCTTTTATGAATAGATTTTTATATTAATATAGCTTTACATTCGACATTGCCAGTGTCAATGCAATTTCTAAAAAATAATGATATTTATTTACTGTTACGTTTCCTGTAAACAAATAAACCTGAAATTTTATTATTTTATTTCAGGAGCTCTGAAATTTCGCAAAAAGTCTTACTACCCTTAACAGTTCCATATTCTCCACATCTATCTCAAAACGTCACTGTTTCATAAATACACCAGCTTCAAAATATCAAAAAGAATATTTCAAAAGCCACAAAGACCCGACGTCGCAATATTCCATCATATTACAACACATTAATCAAATCCCACACGATCAGGTCGCTGCGTAAATGCGCTTATTGCTATAAGCGCAATGATCTCGACCACTGCGAGCCATTACAAGCTAAGACGAACTGTGCGAGGAATCGTAAATGAGAAATCTTGTCGATATATGGTCGCTTTACGCTGGCCGGACATGACTAGGGACCTAATCCGGAACAGTCCCGTACTAATGCCCCGAATCAGTCCCGAACTAATGCCAAAGTCCGGGGACGTAGGAGACGGAGAGAGTGTCTGCGAACTTTCACGATGACTTTTGAAATGATGGCCGGCTATAAAGCAATTCCTTTAGTGAGATTATGAACAGTGGAGCAGATAGGGGAGAGGGGAAGGAGAAGCGAGGGGGATGTTCGCCCCTTGGAATGCTTCAATGTATACAAAATTAACCAAAAAAGGCAATCGACTTATCTTCGGATAAATGTGAAAAAGAAAAAGAAATGATCACAAATGAGAAAACTGTACAAGATCGGTTATTCGCATGAATTAAATTTGTTATAATAAAGTACACATGTAAATAAGAATTTGATAAATGAATTTGGATCCGCCCCTAGATGGGAAGAGCACATGTCTCTAGACAATAGAGGGAGGGGAAAATAAATATTGTAGTGTTTAAAAAAAATAACATATTATATGGCTTATCTGTGAACTTAAATTAGAAAATTAATTGAAAAATCATTTTCATTTAAATCTGCCCGAGATAAATATAAACAATAATCATGGATTCATTTAATGACTAAAACTCCGACTTTTATAATATAATGGTAATACGTTCTGAATACATTATGACAAAGATTATTTAACTGATATTAGTGGTGTGCAAAAATATGAACATCAATTAGCTAAATGCCAATTATTTGTATTTTCGACCACTTCCCTTAAATACCGATTAAATAAACTTTATTCCTAACATGTACGACTAACAAAATTAGTCAACATTTTTACCGATTTAAGTGGATCGTCAAATTTCACATCGAATACAAGTTCTATCCATTATTTGTTAACTCTCTCCATTAGTATTTATGATCCAAATGCTTTTTATGGGATCATAAAAGTGTAGAAATTTCTGGAAGTGATTATTTGAACAGAACTCTGCTGAGAATAACGCAGACGTCAATGATAAATGTCTAATGGTGAATGTTATGACTGCAATGAGTCAGTGATTTATTTAAAGAAAGTAATATTGCTGCTTGATTCATAGATAGAATTAGAAACAATATTAAATCGATTTTATTAGATGCTGTAGGTTCTCTGAATAAACTTCAATTGTTGATCTTTTGTTGCATAAATTGATCCACAATCGATGTAAGTGTTCAGCTAACAGAGCATGCGACAACTCGAGTCTTGTGTAAACAATTGGGATAAGCAATATTTATAAGTATAAACACTTTAGATCAATGTTTGCAAAGTATGGAAGGGAAGGAAAGCCAGTATTTGCTCATCTTTAGGAATATTTTGAGTGTGTCTCAATTGTTAAATTTGGGATTTTCTCTGAAAAATTAACCATTGCATGACATTCAAAAATCATCTTTCCTCCTACCATAATCAAACCATAACTTTTTGCTTGGTGATGGTTCTATTTTATTGATTCTGCAGACAATTGATCTAGCTTGTATATAAATTATTCGCATTAATAGCCTGCTCATCGACTTGCTCGCTATAATATTGCACCGTTTACTACTATAACACACCAGCTAAAAATAAGTTACAATGTAAAATAAAATAAGTCGAGTGTCTTCAAAAGCAAACCTATCTATATGCAAACGGCTGTCGAAGATGTCCATCAGTGTTGTACGTGCCATCTCATTACACGTCACATTTTTGATGAGTTTTTCACCGACAAGTCCAGAGAGCTCAGTGACAGCGAGTGACACAGGCGAGCTCAGTGACAGTGTCAGAGAGTGACGCAAGCGGAAGTGACGTGTTGACTCGGCGTGTCAGCAGTGACGGAGGATTAATTGACTTGAGAGCTACATGATCGGCGTACTACTCAGAGGTCTCAAAGGTGGCGCACGCACAGAATGCTATGTAATATCATACGTGTAATAACCAATGCGGGACATTTGCTCCCCCAAACATTTGCCCCCAGATATTTGCTCCTCCAGACGTACATTTATCCCTCCAGATATTTTCCCCCACCCGGAAGTTTGTCGGGGGGGATGTTCAGAAGGGGCTGGGAATGTCAGGGGTGGCAAATGTTCGAGGATCACTTAGCAAAATTTTTTTTCGGTATATTCAAAGAAGCCTTTATATATATGTGGAGCGCGATCAAAGAAAGCGAAGGGGTTTGAAGCTTCTATACAAAACGTTTAACAAAAAATTGTCAGTTAAAACACTGAATTCATCGCTTTTAAATTATTTAAATAATTTTCAAATAAAGAAATGAGTCTGAAAGATGCTCAGTAAATTTTTATTGAAGAATTTAGACTTTACTGGATCACAATTTAAATAATCGAAATGAAAACGACACAGTGTTTTCCCAACATGTTTTTCTAATTTTTCTTTTGTCTAGGGGGCGATCTTCCCTAAACAGACGGGGGGGTGGGGGGCGTTCATCAAGATAAATATCAATCCGTTCGCTGCTATGAAGTAAAATCGAAACTAATATTTATATTTTCAGTTTAATGTCAATATTTAATTGTTAAATATGTTTAGAAAAATATCGTCAACTGTTTTAATCAGGAGACAAAACTGGCTTGGAAAATATTCCCATATCGAGTGAAGTCTGAATTCTCTCGCTCACAATGTTTTATTCATTGAGATCCTTTCCCGCGATACGTCATCATTACGATTTTATAAAATATGAATCTTGTCAGACGTCCGATGTATTTACTGGTGAGCTAATGGAATGTGAACATTGTGAATGAAATCCGTTCATTTAGCAAGAGTAATTTAATGAAGAAACTGCACGGTATAACTAGTAAAGGAAGCCTGTTATATGAGTCTGCCAATATGGTTGTAAATGACTACGACTTCTTTTGTTATTAATGAAAAGAAATATAAAACAAAATATTTCAATGTATATTATTGTCTTACTGAAAGGAAATAATATAATTGTTCTTGTATTATTTAATAATTGTTTCCGTTCGTCATCTTTCGATTAATATTCAGGAGTAAAACTTTCTAGTAGGCCTATGTTGTCGTATACATAACATTTGTCGTTTAAAACAATATTTATAATACGTTGAGTAAACGATAGGCATACAGAGATTATATTTGAAACAACACCGTGATTAAGTTATTTATCAAACCAATAGTTCAACTTTTACGTTTACAAATGAACTTTGTTCTAGGCTTATAAAGTATTTTAAAAGGTAAAAATACTCCTATTTTTGTAATATATTGCAATGCTCAATGTTTACTGAATTGCTATAAATGCATTTTACTTGATGCAAGCCAGTGTTTTGATAATATATTCGCTTTCGCATTGATATTATGATCGATATTCATTCTTCATCATTTTCACTCCACCACTACTGTAATACCTAAGATTTAGACCAAAGCCCAAGTAAAAGAATTTAAAAACGAATGAAAAACGAAAAACTAAGCAAAAGCATGAATTGGGTCGTAACGTAATGATATATGACCCGATGTTCAGTTTGTTGTAACACTTCTTTGTATAAAAGTCATTTTCTCCGACAAATCAAGCGTATACTGTTCTTTTTAAATAAGCTTAAAATGTGTTTTTTTGTGAAAATCGATCTGCTTACATGCTTCTATACTTTATACTTTCTACTGCATGGTGTGACGACAATTCGTCTAAAGACTTTTGGTCAACGACACTACGTCTACGAACATTTGATCTACTGACATTTGCTCTACTCCAAAACTAGGGCTAGAGTTAAGTTTAGGGTTATAAAAATACGGATGTTACATTCATTAGCTCATAATATCTATTATGAGCTAATGAAAAAAATCAATGAACAGTACAAAAATTAAATTAACAAAATAGATATTATAAGATGACGATCGCAGTATATAATACGGATGTTTTTATTAGCAACTTTTTCTATCTTCTGTATTTCTATTGATTTCTTCTTACAGAGTATCTCGCCTTTTATTAACAATTCTGAAATTAAAATTGTGCACAGAATGATAAGTATTATATCAAACTTTGATTTAATTTAATTTTCTTTTCCGATCAAAGCTAACAGATCCAATATTGATTATTTGGATAATGTCAGAAAGTCTATGATATGGATTGCGATCTGTATTTGTACTGTCAACCGTTGACATGCTAGACTCAGAAATTCTCATAATCCATTACAGGATCGCTTCGGTCAATATATGGAATAATGGAATTGTGACAGTTAGAATGTTCTTAACCACCTGAGTCCATGTTGGAAAGTTTGCGAGTTCATAATAAAGAATTCTAAATGAAAGAAATATAAACGAATGTACAAAAAAGTTCATTACTAAAGGATGTTGAATTTGTAGCGGAGCATATTTCAATAACTATTAAATTTGTGATATTTATAATGATATTAAAGTAATGTTAATCCGTTAAAATGAATGAGTTAATAACCACATGAAATAGCTAACCTTTTACAAATGACGGGATATCCTACAACCCTTTAAAAAGTTTAAACTGTAGTCACTAGAGAATCAACTAGGGTTGCCAACTTCTATGTAGGACAATTCCGGACACTGTCAATAGCCGACCAAACGCCGACGGCCAAATAGTCTTAGCCAGTTTACAACTAGCCACCGTAACTAGGGGGTCTGGGGCTCCGCCCCAGCCGCGGGCGATTTTCGGAGCTTCTGACACAAAATGGAGCCATTTTTAATTATATGGGAACCCGTTTTTTCTTTTTACACATTGCTTTGTTTTTTCGATTGCTCAATAATTTTTTTCAAAACTATGGGCAGTATCGCTGACCCTCCCGTATAGGGTAAATTACTAAATTATAAACTAATTGATTAAATTCAAAAATTATAAACAAGTAATTTAACAAATTTACAGAAATGTTCACTTTTTAATTTTTCATTAAAATTTAATTGACCCAGTTGACTAAGTAAGTAAAGTCTTGAAATTGTTTGAGAGTTAAGTTAGACAATTTTTTTTAAATATTCACTTTTTCTAGCATAATCAATGATCGAAAAACTCAAACATCTTAAGTTATACTGAAGTTATAGTTAACTTTAACGTACAGTACTGCTCTGAACAGTTCTCGTCTTATTCTCTTTCGCTTCTCCTCTCCACAAGTTATTCGTGAGTGACACTTTCAACATTTGCGTTGCTTATGGGCCTAATGTAGTTCAACTTAAAAAACATGTCAAACAATTTTCGTGAGTTCTGGGGCATTAGATTTTCTAAAGAAGTATATTCAACGTTTGTCAATTTCTGAACCGTCTTCAGTTTTGGGATGCATGTTTTAAAATGCAATATTGATATCTGCATATACTGTAATTTCATATGAAATGTGAATGAGTTCCAGCAAATAGGCGTAGAGTCTGTTATTGTCTAGGCCTACTGCCGATATGTTTGTAGCGAGTTTGTAAGATAGACATTAAATGTGTGTAATGTGCAAATGCAGAATTTTTGCAGAATGACGTTTACTACGGTTGGCATTAAATATCTAAAACAACAGGAAATGTTATGCTCTATGTTATTCTTTTCATTTTTCCAGACAATATACTGTCCGGAGAGACCCTCTTCCGTTTTCCGGACGCATCATGCAATTTCCGGACAATGCGGACAAATTCCGGACGGTTGGCAACCCTACCAGAGAATCATATGGTAAATTCATCGCTTCAGTTATAAGTTACACGATAATAAATAAATGTTGATTTTATAAATTTAATAAAATAAAATAATAAATAATAAATAAATCATAGACTATAAATTAATCATAGGCTATAAATTAATAATAGAATACTAAAATAAGATTTTGATTTCATAATTAATACTAAATTACATTCATGAAGTACTACTGTAAATACTTCTAATTAATAATTAGTACTTTCTTGTTACTTATTTTTTAAAGAATTTTAAAGATTGGATTTATAATACCAAAATATCAACGTACAAGCTAGAGGTATGTCTTCCTTGGTATCTATTGTGATGTATCCTGATAGCAAATCTCCTGGTTGATAAATACCATTTTCATTATTGAGTTTAATATCCAAAGAAAGAATGTTTTCTATCAAAGTCATTCTTTAATGATGCAAAACTAAGTAATGTTTTTGCCATTAAAATTATTCGAAAGATAATCGACAAAACTATCAGCCTGTTTCATATATATTTGATAAAAAGTAAGAATGTCTTTGAATTAAATGTAGCCTAAAGAGTATTTACCATTCTTCTAACTCTAATTAAATTTGTCTGGTACAAAATGTATATAGCATAGAAACACATTCTGGAATAAACTAAACGATTAAATTAAATTTTAAAGCGTTATATTATATATGCAGGAAATCGGAGATGAATATGTTCTAAAATTAAATAATTTGTTCTTTATAATATGATATTATTAATACTGTCTGCTTTTGGAAAAATAAAATCATCTTGTTTCAAATATATCTTGAACTTGTTATAATTTAATATAGTAAATTTAGATAGAAATGAAATAAAAGTAGCTCTCCTAACAAATTTTTGCCTTCATATATTATCCAGTTCTTAATAGCTGTTAAAAACCTTCATAATAATAGCAAATAAGAACTTTAATGAGATTATTTAGCAACAGTACATCATCCCGAAATATTATTTAAATTACTGCACATTTTTTACGTACTCTAAACTCGTAACGTAACGTTACTGAATATATCATCCTTGCAGGTGTCTGCTGGCTCCATGACCAATAATAGTCCGTCAAATTGTGTTGCGGCTTGCAACATCGCAACGTTTTCATTTTCTGCTGTAACATTATATTGTTGCTTGCTTGGACTATAGGCTTTGGTCCTCCATGCAACCAGTTTGAATGTAGTAGTTATTTGTAGCTGATCAATTGAGGGGTACTACCCTGATCCCAAATTGGATATATATTTATAATTTTACGACTAAATAATTAAGAGGATAAATTTTAGAGTTAAAAGCTACCGTACTTAAAAGCTGCTGTGTAATATTTAAGAATTAAAATAAAATTCTTAAAATGGGTCAATTACGAAATTCAGTTTCAAATAATTATTCAATGTAGACTGTGACAAATTGTTCTATTCAAAATCTAAATTGGATCTTATTCCGTTATAAAAAAAACAAACGTCAGTAGAACATATTATGAAATAAATATATTATATTATAAATTAAGCCTATTACATTCAAAATAGTAACAAAGTACTTTTAAATTACGCATAAGAGAACAATCACAAAGTTGCACATGACAAAGAAATCACTAAACAATAATTATTACACAGTTGTTATAACGTGCTATTTTTCTCTCTGAGATTCCATGGAATGTATATTTACTACACTGTGAGGCACAAATGTTGCAAGAAAAAAGTCAACTGATATCAAATTAACGAAAAGAATTCAATCAATAACAGAGAATCAAATTGTATACAAAAACGTTCACGATCGCTTAGACTACAAAATTTAATATAAATTTACAATTTTTAAATTATTATTATGTAGGATATGCTTACTATACATGTATGAGTAAAATAAATCAGTTTGAGAAGATACAAAATCATGTTCAATAACATTTCAGGCTAGGAAGAGGGGGGATAGTCTCGGATAGATTCACTCCACCCCCCAACCCCCAATAAATCCGCCACTGTCTGGTTGTTATATAAACTTAAGACTCTATTACTGTGGCAGAGATTTAAACAAATATTCAGGTTTTTGATTTGAAATGAGCAATAAATTCGTCTGATCACAGCAGCATTTATTCTCAATAGATTATGTTTTGTTCGATTATTTCCATAAATACGAGTCATTTAAATCAAATATAATCAGTTCAATTTGTCATGAGACAAAACAAGTGAATCATAGAAACAAATGTTACTTACAAGATAAATGTTAAATGCTTTTTAAATTGAGATTTTCTTTCAAATTATTAATTGAAAATTTTCACACACAACCGAGAAACACAAATTTCGTAAATTGCACGAATTTGCACAAACGTTTTTTAATGATTATTGTAAAATAAAAGGCATAAATAAGTATAAAATTAAGAGAGTGTAGAAAAATAATATACGGATTATTCTAAGAAAATTTACCAAGATAATTAGAGTACTATAATCATTTATAATATTGTAAAATAATTGAGTTGATATCAAATAAATTAACAGTATAAAATTGCTACTATAACAAACTATTACACAGTATATGTAAGCAATGAATACAATCAAATCAAGTGATAAAAAGAACATCATAAAACATACCTATACTTCACGTTAATATAAAAGTGAAATATACTACAGTAGCCTATTGTAATTATATATAATTTTTCAACTAAATTATTATAAGTCTTTTAAACAAGCGTATTAAATTTTAACTCAATTTAGTAAATGTTTACTGTAAAAGATGTCCAGTTTATTTTGAAATAATTGTCGAATGGCCGTCTAGATTGCCATAGTCTTTCTTGTTATCTTAAAACAAGATCCCTCCAATATACTATTATAACACCATTGTAACATTTTTATTCATGTAAAAAATTATATTCCAGCTAGTAACAAAATGAAAATAAAAGTCATTGTAAAATGAACAATTGAATAAAGTCGTATAAAATATAATCAAGCATGATATACACTATAGCGAGCCCGCAACCAGCATTGTAATGTTATTAAGCAGGACACAATTCTTAAAAACTAGATCATCCACAATATGCCATATAGATACAAATCGATCAAATACTAATAAAAATTAACAAAGTTTTAATTGTACAATCACGCAAAGAAGTTAATGCCAGAAAGGAAGTGACAGATACAATAACGCGTTGATTAATACGAATCACTGGTTCTCAACTTAAAATTTTGGTCTCAAAATTAATTCAACGCAAGATCGGTAAAATATTTCAAGAATGTTAATTAATTCTAAAATTATTATCAGCAGATGTTCTTTTAAGATGTTTCAGTGTTTAAATAGCGCAATATTGTAATGTAAATTATATTAAGCACTTTGAAAAGTAAAGAAGCAAAAATATTACATGTACCAAAAAGTATAAACTATATAAATATCAATTTTTTGCTATTATAAATATAATACATATTTCAAATGTCAGCTGGCGTGCTTTAATTTTAATAATATAATATCTATTACACATTGTATAAGTTATACAAATAAATACTAAATATACAGTAAATTAGTTTTTATATTAAAAATCGCTAATTAAAGTGTTACCATTAATTAGTTTAATACTAATTAAGTTCATTAAAAAGTATTAAATTTTAGAGTCAATTAGACGATGATAATGATGATGATGACATCAGTTACTATAGATAAAGTCAATAAAATTGACAAAATATTTATTAACATCTTCAAATTTCTGATATTCAAGCCTTAACCTCAGTTGTAAAAATAATTGATTATTTTCATTTATTTAAGAGACTCTAAATCTAAAATTAACTTAAAATTACTTGCAGTGTTACTCTTTTCTCATCAATTACAGTTTAGATATCCCAATTTCCTGTGTTTAAAGCAATTACAAGTTATTTTAATCTATCAAAAACACGCAGTTGATGCACCTTCATTTGGTTTTCATATATGACTCTATTCAAACTTGAAAAACAAATTTTTAACTGAAGACAAAACAAACTTTTGTCATCATTTTCTTTGCAATGTGTATCTTATTTATTTAACAATCTTTTTAGCATATAACAAATACCTTACACAGAACAAACAAGTCAGTATAAAAATAATTTGAGGCTTTATCAAGAAAAAACAAAGAAAACAACTAAGTAACAATTAATCTCCATATCAACAATACAAATCAACAGTTTATGTTTAAATACACATAATTTAAAACAACACCAATTATAGCTAAAGTTTTCAAGAGATGGGGTGCAACGAAAAAAAATGTGTTAAAGTCCCTGAGAAATTTTTTAATATTATTTTTCAGGATACTGTTTTTAACAAAAATTTGAATATCTGGAAAAATTTCGATTAAATATATCTTTTGATCTTTCCATTTGTTGTATTTTTAATTTATCGAATTCATAAACAAAATTCTTCAACGTAGATTCAAGTAGTAATAGTTACATCAAGAAAATATAATTAACTTCTAGTAAATAAATTAGTAATGTAAATATAAAACAACTTTGAGTTGAATTCTTGATTATAACTTCAAATAAGTCCGAATGGCAACATTATTAACATAATTGACATAACGTTAATTGAAAACAACAGCTAATGTTCAGTATTATAATAAATTAATGTACATTTTTTGAAGTCAAGACAAGAGCCTTGAAAGAAGTCAATAACTCAAATTTCTAAATTATGGCGGCAAGTTATGGAAATATTTTAAACACATCAAAATGCTTGCAAAAACTATATCAGCTTACTAAAAATGTAATATATTTTAGTATAATTTTCTCTGGGCCGTTTAAAAAATCATTAGCATTCTGTAAACGTTATTTCAACGTGAACTTATTTTCATAAATGCCAGTTAGAAATGATTAAAGTATATTAAATAATTAAAAAACTTATATCAAACAAGTCTATATAATAAGTAAACAAATAATTAAAACTTAAATTAAGATGTAGATCTATAATAAATTATATGAAACTTTATAAATATTGACGAAAAGTCTTCCCATTGAAGCTACAGTACACATTAGAAAAACTTTCACAGAACAAGTCACTAATAACACTTTCATTGATACATTTCACTGATACATTTGATTGATACTTGTATTGATACACTTCATTAATACATATCATTGATATACTTCATGGATACATTTCATTGATACATTGCATTGACAATCATTGATACCTTGACTCATTGATACTTTGATTTCATAGATATTTCATTGATACATTTCGTAGATACATTTCATTGATACGCTTTATTGATGCGTATCACTGATGTATTTCATTGATATATTTCATTGATACATTTCAATGGTACATTTCATTGATACTTGTACCGATACATTTCATTGATACATTTCATTGATACATTTCATTGATACATTTCATTGATATATTGAATTGATTTTCATATTTATACTTCACAAAACATCCTTTCTAGGAAGATTGATCAAAGGAACTAATATTTAAATTACCTCAAATAAGTAATATTCAGTTTTACAATGTACTCTTGACTATTTTATAAAGTATATAAAATATATATAAAAGAATAACTTATATGTTGAACCTTTAATTACAGAAATCGTACAGTTTGCAACCGGCACAAAGCGTAGTAATTCTCTTTGAAACATGAACATCTATTCGACTAGAAAATAATAATTATCGTTTTGATAAATTAACCAAAAGTTTCAAAAATGCGAACCTTAACAAAAAAACCACTGCTACGAAGTAACTGTAAAATAAATATTATTCATATTTTAATGTTTTAATTGAAAATGTGTTGAATCAAACTTAATCAAGTTTTTGATTAACTTCATCAATTTATTTACAGATTTTTCCTCTAAAATAAAACTGACACCTAAAGATTAGACATCCAATAAAGTTACGATTAGAGGGAATGGATTAAAATTATGACTTGTATTTAATACGTAAATCACCGAGAATCATTACATATATGCGAACCTTTTATCAAAAAACCTTTCCAACTCCAAACAAGGGAAAAATAAATTTGATGACTTTATCACTACTACGGTGGAGGACAATCCTGGGCAGGATCCCTCGTGGCCGTCGCAGTCCTCTCCCTCTTCCCCCTCGGCTTCGTGTGCACCTTGGCGTGCCTCTTCTTCTCGTCGCTCCTCGCGAACGTACGTCCGCACTCCTCGCATGAGAAAGGCTTCTCCCCCGTGTGCGTCCGCACATGTGTCGTCAAATGATCGCTGCGACTAAACGACCGCGAACAAATGTGACACTGGAAAGGTTTGAGACCGGTATGTATGCGCATGTGTCGGTTGAGCTCATCGCTTCTGGCAAACCGTCTCTCGCAAAACTCGACGGGACATAAATGAAGCCTTTCTTGCGCCCGAGTAGCCCCCCCTGAAATGCCTTCGATCGACGTCGCGGTCCTAGGACGCTTCGTCGATAAACTGGGAAAGGTGGAGAGATCCATGGAGAGATCCTGAGATTCTTGTTTAAGTTCTGTTTTCTCCGGAACATTGCTCTCCGTCGATAGTTGATCAACGCGTGAACAGGACGCTTGGTCGACGGATAAGAACGATCCAAAAGACTGATCCCCTGAGTCGGATTTTAACATCAGAGATTCGCTTTGAAAGTAGCGCGACTGAGTGGAGGATTTGGACAACCTTAGGGGTCCTTGAAGCCCTTCGACTCGACCGAACGAACTTGGTACGGACGGCACGCTGAGGGTGACAAACGACTGAGCGATGATCGACGGGGTGGTTAAGCTCATCGATCGAGACCGTCGGGCGGCCAAGCTCGATGTAGTGTACTCTCCCTTGGTGGTACCCTCACCGCTCCACAACGTCACGCTACCGCTTAAACCAGACGCTAAATCGAATACGGAATCTCTCGACCGGTCGTATGACGTCACGTCAGGCGTCATGAGAAACTGTTCGCGCTGAGATATGACGTTTAGCATGACGTCACTGTAGGCGGTGGGTTTTGGCGTTTGAAATGACGACGCCGATGACGTTTTACCCTCTGACGTGATGGATTGAATATTTGAGGAGGGGGCTCGATAGGAGGGATATTTAACCAGTTGTACGTCGGATTGTGAAGTCATCTGATGACCGAAACGTTGTAATAATGAAGGCGGGCGTAGTTGTGACGTAGGTTGATGAAAGTATGACGTTTTCTGCGGAGTATCCGAAGTGGCGGCAGTTGTTGTGCAAATGAAGGCTGCACACAGAAAGAGTAAAATAATTTTAAAAATTTGTTATTTTAAAAATAATTAATAATATTGTTAGAAAATCAAAAACCTATCAATATAATACCGTGGCTTAAATATTTAGCGTATTGTTTTCAATAACATTGTTTGATTTTCTTCAGAAACTATAAAGTATAAAATACCAGTTGCATATAATATTTGTTATGTCAGACGGTAGGATTAATTTGTTATTGTTTCACGAATTTTCATCATTTTTTATTTTATTATTTTATACTTTTTTGTTTTATTTATTGCCACCTAACGAATGCCGCAGAAGTTAACATATTTTTGTACAAATATGCAGCCATTACCTTATGATATATTATCAGATAATTGACAATCAACAAGCAATACATTATAACAAGAACACACAATACAGCAATGATATTACATAATACTTAATATTTCAACAATTAACATGTAGAATTAGTTGATTTATTAACATTTGAAATATATATTATATTTCATAAACAATATTGCGTATTGCATGGGGCACGTTGGGTCTTGCTTTTGTGAATGAGTTGGTCAGACGGGTCTCTATCGTTTCAGGAGATCCTAGGTCCACCTCTTTCCTGAAGCAACGACTCGCTTTGGAGGTGCAGCGGGGGAATGCAGCGGCAGTGCTGGGAACTTTTGGGACAGTTTCCCAAGACACTTTTTAACTTTTCAATG
>JAQIXG010002522.1:0-17500 GCA_034700105.1 Oconnorella tubifera | reverse complement strand
GTCCATTGACTGTCAATCTTCTATAGTTTGTATATATAGCTTGTCTGTCTGTTTCTTTTGCTTATCTTTCTGAATCTCTCTCTCTCTCTCTCTCTATCTATCTATCTCTCTCTCTCTCTCCTTCTCTTTCTCTTTCTCTCTCTATATCTCTCTCTCTGCCTGTCTGTCTGTCTGTCCTTCTACTTCACATCAGCCATTAATCAATCAATCGACTACTTGCCGGAAATTGTCCAACCAACTTCTTCAAGACCACGCAGTGTTTCATTCGCGAAGTAATTTCTTCTTTATCGGGTAATTTCATCATTCACCAGGTAAATGTCGGATACAGTAAAATAATTCCAAAAATTAACTTAAATCAGTAAATCTTTTTTAAAAATCAGCAGTAAATCTTTTAGGTTAATTCTTTATTTGTAAAAAATAGGTCCCTACATTGAGTTATTTTCACTGCTCAAATGCGAATGCGGCAAAACTGAAGTTAACTATATTAACTAACTATGTGATTAACTTATATTAGGAGGTCGTTAAATAGTCTTTTTCAAAAATAGAGATTTTAAAAAGTTACTAAAATTACTTTATTTTATAAAATTTCTTTATTTTATAGAATTTCTTTATTTTTGTCCAATTTATTAAAATTTGTCAAATTATTTTTGTCCTGCAGCCATTTAGACAACACACAAATTTCTACATTGCGTTTTTCTCAACGCCTAGTTACGTCTGTGACGTATTATACCGCCGAATTACGTCAATGACGTGTACGCTCTCGTAGTTACGTCAATGACGTATTATACTGTCGAGTTACGTTGTCGATGACGTGTACGCGTTCGTAGTTACGTCGATGACGTATTAAGCAATGGCGGCAAATCACTCATCACATCCCGCCGTGAATAGAACGCTCACACGAGTGACGTATGATTTCAAAGCGCAGGCGCTATCGGGAGATTTTATCAGAGGGATGGGGATATTGAAACAGCCCCACCTTCCCCTCCCCACACTCAACCTTCCCCCCTCCCCCCATTTAATTCAACTCTTTCACAGATAGAATCATCAAAAATTGACGAGTTGCAAAGTTGCTAAAACCTTCATTTAAAATATCGACTTTTTTATTCTTTCGTTTATTACCTTACTTTGTGTTTTATTTACTGTGTTATTAATTCTTTTTCTACTACTTCTTTCTTTTTTATCTGTTTGTTTTCTTATTCGATGAAGGTGGAAGGTGAACCCATCCCCTGAACCCATCCCCTGAACCCCCGTAGTAATTTACCATGTAAACTTTGATCAGTCATTCATCATTGCTCATCGATTTTACATTTTCCCAAATTTCACTTTCTACTGAGTCTCTAATTTATGAGATGTAATTCATCTTATTTTTATTCTTCTTATTTCTCGTTCTCTCATCGCAAAACATCTTTCGTTTTTTTTCAAAATTGTTTCTCGAAGAAATCGATTTTTCTTTTAATAATCTTCGAGCAGTTCCCGTCAGAAACTTTTCAACAGTATCTTTGATGATGATGATGATGATTATACAGATGATGATAATGATGATGATATGATGATGACAGCGGAAAATGATGTCGCGCATTTCAATTTGTCAAAAATTTTCTGTTCCTTTCTCAGAATTTTATTTATTTCTGTTGTATATTGAATTAATCATAGAGCAACTATAAATTAAGCGGTAAATAATTTTTGTTAGAAATATATTTATAACGTAATTTAACACTAGAAGTACCGTGATTTCAAACTACCTAAAAGTACCGAGAGTCAAATTAACTGCTATAGCAATTACATTGCAAAACAGTGCCAGATTTATGTGATGTGATGCCCTGAGCCTTGGAACTTGTAGCCCGGAGTCCGGATCCCCGGTAGGAGCCGGTCTCCCCCCCCCCAGCTCCGACCAATGAGAAACCCCTCCACCCCGGTCAAAAGTTAGAACATTAAAAAATTAACGTTTTGAATTTTACAGCACTGCACTAGACCTTAATATGTCTGAATAGACTCACAAATCATCAGCATGACGTCACAGAAGCATCACACAGTGACACAAAGAAAAAAATTTCCCCTTGATGTTTTGCTTCCCCCTTTACTCTGCTGCCCTGGGACACGGCTCAGTTGGCTCATAGCTAAATCCGGCTCTGGTTGCCAACAAACATGTTTTAATTTCTTTTTTGATAATGTTGTGCCATATTCCTTTGTCTTTTAATTTTAAATATCCAGTTACATACATTTTTTTGTTTTGGAAAACTGCAAAACGCAATAGTCAAACCTTAAAGAAGTTCAAACCACTATCGAAGTTCTTCTGTTAGGCCTACAAATGTATAGGTATACTACGTACTATACTGTTCAGTTTATGTCATAGGTAATGTCATCCATCCCGTCCTCCTTACTCTACCCAACCCCCTTCCCACCCCATCCTCCTCCTCCTCCTTCTCGTGATCATCCGCCTCATCATCGGCATCACAATTGACGCACACATTCCGACGCTCAACGAGTCAAGTGCAGCTTCCGCAAACATTTTCTTATAGTGAAAGCAACTGTTTTGTTATTCTTTCACTTGCCAACCTGACACTGGCGACGTTTGTTGGGATTGGTCAGGTTGGCGCTGACATTTCGTGGATGAACATGGGCAGTGGTTTTCCGAGCATCAAGCTTGATACCACTCGGTATCAAGCTCAGATACCGCTAAGTCTGTATCCGAGCCTGATACCGACTGATGCATCGAACTGAGCAGTACCGCATTCTTGGTTGGCTTACACATGTAAATGGTAAGTGCGTAGTTCTCATGTTTCAGTACGGAAGTACTAAGCAGTTCTTTTGCTATGTCAAGAGCAGCCGATGGTGGAAGTTCGCTTCTGACTTTGCTAACCGTGTCAACAATGCTGGTAGCCTTCAATACAAGTTCCTTTCCTACATTTTGATCTTTGCCTATGTTTAGGGTCATTAGTTTGCCAGGACAGCACTGTCAGCTAGGCGTTGACCAGCTGGGTGAGTCTCGTCCTTTCCTAGGTATGGGAGGCCATTGATAAAATATTTTGAATTCATATCAACAGCTAACCAGAATTTAATCCAGCCTATTTATCTGGAATCGAAGCATTTTTTTGGGTGCGAACCCATTGCAGCGAACTTCAGAGCACGCAGTTGTTGATGAAGCTATTCCAAAGGTTAGATGTCAGAGCATATTGATCAGTAGCTAGGAGGAGGCTTATGGTAGATCTGATGTCAAAGATCATTATCTCATAGAATCAATTTCTACTCATCGTTTGCGCAATGAACGGATGTCCCCAAATTTTTTCCACAGATTTTTGATGAACAAGCCGTTTGAAGCATATGCACCAAGCGCATATAATATTGCGATAAATGCATCCAGTTCATCACTCGACTCATCCCCTAGTTGGATGACGAAGCATTGTTTCATCGATCAGAAGTTTGAGTGCTGCTAACAAATAAGTTTGACGTCATCACTTTGCTGTGCAAATATCTTCTTCTGTTGTCTGTCTTCTTCTTTATAGACGCTACTGGTACATGCACCAATGACTCGTATGTAAAGCTAACAAGATATAATAGACCTACATGACGATTCCGTGTCAATGCTATCATATTTTATGCTGCAGTCAAATTGACTGCCTTCGGTACTGTGTAGGGTGTAAGTGCTCTATCTCAAAAAATACAAGCACCTTCAGCCCCAAATTTTGAGGGTAGTCGTGGACTCAGTAGCTCATAGATGTCCTAAAATATCAGACACCCCACCCCCATTGGCGAGAAATGGCGATCGTTTTAATTTCAAAAACAGTTAAATTGACTGCTTCGGTGCTTCTAGTGTTAATCTCTCTCAGTTTTAAAAAAATGAGAAAGTAAAAGAAAATTATGTAACATACTAACACGAAACAAAACATTACGATCAAAATTAAATGATATTGTTGAAATTAAAAATGACAATAGTTTACAATTATAGTTTACAATCACTTGGACTTGTTTCGTTATAGAGCAGACAGACAGTCAGACAGAAAAACAGACAGTAAGACATTGACAGTAAGACGGATGGACGGACGGAAAGATAGACAGACAGATGACAGACAGGCAAATACATTAAAAGACTTTCAGGCAGACGGACAGACAGACAGATAAACAGTGAGACAGATGGACGGATGGAAAGACACACAGCAGACAGTTACACTGACAGATAGGCAGACAGATACACTGACAGACACATAAACTGACAAACAGATAGACAGACAACAAATACAGATAGACAGACAACTGACGGATTGACCGACTGATAGACAGATAGCCAAAGAGAGACAGACAGAGTGGAGAAATGTAGTTTTATGTTGGATGATTTATACATCTTTTGTGGTTTGTTTTCGTCTAATGTTTAGAACATAAACCACGTACGTAATGGTTTCCTCAATGTTTTACGATTACAGTGCATGGCCGCGTAGGACGCTATAGTATACTTGTGCTTTTTATCATATTAATATTCATAGGCCAAGTGGTTAGAGATGAGAAATCAGAATTGAGAGATTTTAGGTTCGAGTTCGAGCATGAAACGCAACATTTTACTGACTAGCTGCACCTTTTGACGAAGTGTTTAGATCGGCAGATGAATGCTGATTATAACGTTGGTTAACCATATTTTACAGCTTTATTAAAGGAAGATAGATTTGTATTTAGCATATAATTCATTTTATTTGCATAGAAGTAAACATCTATAACTAAAAATATGTAGTATGTAAATAATTAGTTTAATCGAAGATTCATCGTTCTAACCCACTCTCCCTCATATTTCAAATTTGAAATTAATTTTAAAAAATCCGAATTAATTTTTATTCTTCCTTCGCCTAATAGAAAATTGTGACTGATGTTAGGATTTGAAATAAAAATCTTTAAAAAAATTATAAGCGTCTTATCATTAAACTTTCAAAAAGCTTGCATCTGAATGTGGGACCATGTTTATTTCGTATTGCTCTTCAGTTAAACTTTACTGTTTTAATTCATTTCTTATTCTCTCTCACAAATTATCATTGTTACGATATTTTCTCAATGTTCAGTTTTTCGTTGAAATGAAGACATGCAGTATATATAGTATTATTATTATTATTCCAGAGAGAAGCAACTCTCTCTGCACTTAATGTATTGTAACCAGTGGCGAATTTTAGCTGAAAAAAGGGGGGGGGGTTGTTTGTTAATCCCTCACGCTCCCCCCCTCCACTGCCTCAAATTTTGTTTTCACAAATAAATGTCGCTTAAAAGTCAAAAAATAAAATATATACTTATTCTTCATATTTTCTTTTTTTGAGAAAATTTTACTAATTGATATATTTTTCATTTTGTAATTCTAAGCTAATTTTTTGATTTCTCACCCCTACCCAAATCCCCCCCTTCAAGAAATATAGAATAAATTAGAAAAAATGTTATAAATAATTATTGTAAACGAGTAAAATGATAAGATGTTTCAAATTAGATGTTTTAAAATTAGTTTTGGTCACCCGCCCCCCCCCTCCCCCACCAACTTATCTCCTTTATTAGTAGCAGGATCAGCCATTAAATGAATCAACTGATTTCTTATAACGATACAACACGGACTGGATCCGATCGTTTTTTCGCTCATAATAAATGACTTGCTGTGTATCTAGCTTATGGAACGCTTAGGAATTGGTGAATGTGCTGTTTCTACGCGGAATCAAGAAACGCAGTTTCTATATATTGCTTATTACTTAGAAACCGGTTGATTTTTTTCGTGGAACCGTTTCTAAGTTCAATGATAAGTTCACAAGTTCAGCAGTTAAATGATGTGTTCACAACTTCTTTTCGTAAGGCCCGTTAGAGAAGTGGTTAGAGTGCTGAATTCGAATTCGTTAAGTCCTGGTTTGATTCCCGGAGAGCTCACTATTTTCTCTAACTATCTGCTCCCTTTAGTAAGGCGCTTAATTTGACAGCTTCGACATCGTTTATACGGTAATCCATGACATTAAGCTTAACCTTAACTTCATATGTTAGTTGCCTTCAGTGAATGCTGCAGGTTTATACAAGTATTTGTTTGTAACTTTAATTACGACGATAAATAGTTTCCTATTATGATTAATGAAAATATGTTAAAGATGTAATATGAACGACGTTTCTTCAAAATTAAGGATTTTACTACTAAAGGGTGCAGCGAGTCAGCGATTGAACATTGCCTGAATCGAACATTGGAGTTGGAGCATAATTGCTTAATATGGAAGAGTAAATATGATTGTAATGCAGATGACTGCTGATCTAAGATCATGTTTGCTCAATTACATATCTCTCTTTCTCATTGTTGGCTAATATCATTTATTTAAGTGATTCTAGAAAGCATCTATAGGGCATCTAAATAATAACAAGATTTGTAAAGAGGGAGGGCGGTAGTGAAAAGCAACCCACTTAAAATTTAATGTAGTCATAATTTTAATGTTTACACAGAAAAAATTAAGCTTGAATTTAAATTTTAAAAATGTAATTTTAATAAAAAAAAGTAACTGAACCATTATTGTATCAAATTTATAATATAATATCCTCGGTATATATTATTTCTTCAGTTATACGTAACATAAGTATCTAAATTATACATAAATAGTTTTTAGACTTAAAATTGTTGATTTTTAAAATTTACAGTGAAATATAATGAACTATGCGTTATATTGTAACTTCTTTATATATATGGAAACATTTTATTTGCACTACAATATTTCTTTCCTTGTTATCATCCATTATTATAATATTATAGCATATTATTATCCATTATTATCCTTTTTGAAATGATTATTCATTTCAAAAAAGATTTATAAAAACTTACATAAGTTTACAAGTTACCAATTTGAATTAGAAATTATTCAACAAATCAGATATCCCCACCTCACGACCCTTTCCAATTTTGTAATTTTTTTCTTAAGTCTCTTTAAAGTCTTTACTATTTTATCAATACCCCCTTTTGAAATGTCATCCATGTGAACCGGTCCTATTGCCCCACCCCCCTGAGTATTTTTGTTGATCATCTGACCGCTGAGTGCTATCAGTTTGTTGATATAGGACCAACAACAATTATAAGCTGTATTTAATATGAACACAAATAGTGCAATAAGTTGAGAATTCATATTACATAACGTTTTTGTTTCATCAAAGAAAACAAAAGAAAATATAAATTAAGCGACAAAATCTAATTTAATAGCAATAAAAATATACAGCAAAAATAAAGAATTCATAGATTTCAGTACAATATAAACTATAGTTGTAGATAGTGTATATCGAACTATAATATATGTAAGCGTATTTTATTAAAGGGTGCATCAAGTTAATGATAAATTGCTCTCAAAGGGACTCGAACCCTGGACTTGTCAGTCATATTATAACGAATCTCTATCGTTTGACCAACGAGCATCAGTAGGAGAGCAATACGTCAGAAACTTGTTAATATAATCTAGTTTAAAATAACATTTTCACGAAAAATAAAAACTATTACCAATTATCTAGCGATTCAAAAAATGCTTGTTTTGATATAAGGCTTATTGAACGATTTGAATTTTTATTAGAAATAAATGTCGATCTATCTTAATATTCTTAGCTGCATTGAAATGCAATACAATATAAATACATATTGCATATAATTCACGAAGTCAACAAGTTGACAAAATAGACACTAAGTTTTCTTCAAAGATAAAATCACCCATTCATTATATCTTTATCTTATGAGCAGTTTGATAGTCAACGTATATAAAATAAGCTAACTGAATCACCCCATTAAAAATAGCTTACTAAACACCTCATATAAAACTAATCCTATACCACAAAAAATAATCCTACTCAATTAAAGTCTAAATATGTATTTCGCTGTAATTTCTGATATAAAACCAGCGCAATGTTGACGCATAAACACAATCGTTATTCGGTGCGAATTATACGACGACGAATCGCGTCAAATGATCGCGCGACGAACGCTTTTAGACGCGATCGCGTTACAACGTCGTAAAGTCGCGGATGAACACGAC
The DNA here is from genome assembly GCA_034700105.1 of Oconnorella tubifera. Taxonomy (NCBI): domain Eukaryota; kingdom Metazoa; phylum Annelida; class Clitellata; order Enchytraeida; family Enchytraeidae; genus Oconnorella; species Oconnorella tubifera. The sequence continues at coordinate 9,503 of JAQIXG010002522.1, read as the reverse complement.
GATAAAGACAGACTTATATTTGCTTCATAAAAGTTTGACCTTTGCTGTGTGATATGTGACTCGCGTTGAATGAAGATTTATCCGTAAAAAGATTTAGAGGTAAAAAAATGCTGATTGTACACGACTGGTAAAGTAGTGGAGGGTTGAATTTGTGACTGATAGGTTCTGGATTCGAGTCCGGTGACGTGTAATATATGAACAAAAATTATTAAGAGACTGGGGGAGTATCATTCCCCACAGAAACGTCTAACTTTACTTCTAACTAAAAAAATTAGCGATTAAAAATCACTTCAAGATTAAAGCATATTGTATGAGCGTATAAAATGAATATGGTTTAATAAATAGTGTCAATTTAAGAGTTTTACTAAAGGGTGCAGAAAGTTAACCAAATAGGGAACATAAAACTGGATCTGCTGTGTCCGAGTGCATCTGTGTAATCACTTCGCTGCCGAGCCTTGACAACTGTCTATTTACATCTATCAAATTAGACAGAAATCTATTAATATTTGTAATCTAGCATTGGTCTAGCTTGACATAATCTAAAGAGGTGGGGCTTGTTAGAATTTCATACCTAACTGCAGACGCATTTTATTTTACTATTACAAATCTTGCATCTTACTATTCAAACATAAATCACATTGGAAGATTTATACGAAGCTTTAACTCGAGATTTAAACATCAGCGAACAATCCTAATACCTACGGTCAATCCAATAGGGGACCAAGGTCAATCCGGGCCGTCCATTACTCCTTCCGGTCTCAAAAGCGTAGAACCGGAAGTAGAATTGCCAGCAGCTGCAGATTGAGCGTTCGATGAATATTGATGCTGCTTAGTAAGCTGTCGAGGGATTGTGCAATGTTTGCTAAATTTTGCGACATTTCGTAAATAAGTATTGATGGATTGGTATCAGAAAGACAAATAGTTATTTATTTCTAAAAAAATACTTTTTTTATACATACATGGCAAATAAAAATGCTGACAAAAGCCCAAATAATTAAAACACAAATAAGTTAAAAAGTGTCTTGGGAAACTGTTCCAAAAATTATTTGTTTTAATTGGTGTTTTTGTTTGTTTCTGTTTATTTTAAACTTAACCAAACTCAAACTCCACAGCAAACTTAAACTCCACAGCGTACAGTATACGCTGTGGAGCATATTTTAAATAAGCAGAGATGGCATAGGGGTAAAGCATTTCAAAGTCTCTGGTTTGAGTTCGATTCCCGGTCACAAAAAAATATTCAGCGGTTTACTCAGCCGTTTATTCTTACAAATTGGGTAAAATGAGTAGCAGTTATATCTGGAAAAGAATGACAAGTTCTGTGAAACAATGAACTTTATGTTCAGGATTATAGATCAGCCAACTGAATTGAGTCTATGCTTGTTGGTTTAGTGCAGATTAATTGTATCTTTGGTTAAAGTATTTTTTTATTCATGGTACGATTGTATTTGCTTCAAGTCATTTACTATCGGATCCCTCGCTATTACATGTACAAAAAAATATACCTATTTTTATGGAATAACGTAATTTTTATTTGCCATACTTGTTCAAACTATGAACTTTCTGTATATTAACTTTAAACTTGCTTTTCTTATGCCAAATTACGTTGCTATATTCTGATAAAAAAAACTTATGTTTTGATTTTTATAGAACTAAATATATCAATTTTTATGTTTTCATAGAATAACACTCTAAATCTTTGTGTTCTATTTATAAAACGACACAGCATCTATCTGTCAACCAGACGCATATTTACAACTTGCAGCTTTTTTCAGTTTTTTTCTTAATACCCTCCTGGTGGTAACAAATTACTGGCTTGAGAATTTCTATTGCTACTTACATGCGTCACTGAGAACAAAACGTCCAATCCGCGGACAATATATGGATCTATTTTTAACCAGCCTATCATATCTAGACGTTTTCTTTGCAAAGAAATGTATGAAATAAATGAATGAATATCATAAAGATCTCATAGCATCGGACAGCGAGTAACATATCGTAAAGCAATGTGTATATTTATCTAAAATAATGCAATATTTTACTGTATACAACTGAATGATTTGATCTTTTAGTGAATTTTTATTTATTTTATAAATAAATAATTAAAAAGGGTTTAGTGGTTCAATCGCCCCCTGGATTAACGCAATCTCTTTGTATCCGATTAACTGCAGGCCTATAATATACGAAATCATTCCTTATTATATTAAATTTACTAATTTTATTAAAACCTTTTTTATTAAATCTATTACTTAATATGGTGTAAAATTTAAATTCAAAATTTCATAGCTTCAAATTGAAGCTCTGTTAAAATTATAACAAATTTTGATTCGCTAGCTATAAATAAAAAAGCAGTTTTTGTAGACATTATAGACATTCATTTAAGGTAAAAAGCTGTCGTTAGTTGGTGTGGATTATTGCGTCAATCTGTCTTGTACTTGGCGCTTAATCTTAGCCACGTGTTACATCAGTCCTGGCGTCGGCTACTTGCTCTATTACGTCAAAAGAGACGCAATGTGAGCTAACCATACGGTCAAAATGACGCAAGCGTTTTATTCGCTTTGTTTCAGTCAATTGTCATCAGTTTTCTTTTTTTATTTTTTAGCAATTAGAAAATCGAATATAAGACTTGTATCTTTTTGATTTCAATATATTAAATTGTAGCGATGTAAAAAATCAACTTGATTTACACCAATTTGAAAATCAAATCGATTTAAACCTAAATAGATTATTAGATACAATTTCTAATAACGTTAACGAAAATGTGATGGTTTCCTTTGGTACTTTTGGGACAGTTTTCTTCCAAGAATGTATGTGATTTTCATCAAACTTTTTTACTGACATAAATTATTTAACTTTTTAAAAACTGTTTTAAATTTATTTATTTTTATTAGACTTCTTTTATCAATCTTTATTGTATTCTAAGTACTTGTTTTAAAAATTATTACGATTATATTGTATGCTTTCTTTATGTACACTGATTTATAAAAAATATTATTTTAATGCGCACAAATTATTGATTCTCTATTAACGACTATGCACCATTTTAATTCATTAACGTACTTAGACTGATTAAACATACTTATTATCCTAATCATATTATTATTAACCATTAGGATTAATATTAAACTACTAAAGTTAAAACGTTTCTTTGTTTATTTTAATGCAGAATCTTATTGTAGGCGCGTTTTTTGCACTCGTCTCAATATCACACTCATCTTGAAGGTCTAATCTATATTGCGCACTTCAGTGCTACTACATTTCACGCACTAACATCATTAACATCATTCTTCTCTCTTTTTAGAACTAATTATTCAGTTCAATATGAACTGAAGTAGCAGTTCAAGTGACGAGAGACTGAGGCTAAAAATAATAAAGTATCTGACAGGTCGTTTATAACTCTCGACAATATTTGATTATGCGTGCACTTGACCTACTAACATCTATTTATATCTGAGATGATGAACTGGTTCTTGCTCGATCAATCAATTAGCATGCATCATTTATTTATTTTCAGTTTTAAGTCATTATTCTGTTTATATTTTTTGTATGAGTTGTTTTTCTTATAATATCATTAAGTAAATATTGATTTGTTTATTTTATCAGTAACCGGTAGATATCTGATAAAAAAAACAGTTTTCCAACTCAGCAATAAAGTATTTAATATCACATAACTATGAAGCTTCTATACTGTATACGGGCCGCTAAGAATAGAGGGGGGTGGGAGTCGTGGAGCATAATGTAGGGAACCCCGAATTTTTTTTTTTTTTACCAAAAAGTAGAAAGAAAAATAAATGATCGGAAAGAAAGATCACCATTTTCTTAAAAAAAGATTTACAAAAAATTAGTCCCGACTTAGCTAACAGTGTCAATGCTGCAAGCAGTTATATTTAAAGTTACTATTGTCTACTTTTATAATTTAGTATATTATCAAAAAACGACAGTTAGTAAGTTTTGAGCAGTATTTTCTTAAAAGGAACGAAATTCTGATTCGTTGGCTAAAGTAAACCAGGTCAAGCGTTCGTTAAAACAAAACGCGTCAGCTGCAACATTGCGAGATTCATTTAGTAGCCATAATAATGTCATTGCACTCATTAAAAGAGTAAAACATCTGAGACGTCATCCATCTATCTGTCTACTCAATGACTCGGTCAACAACCAATATTTATGATTGTTGACATGAATATTGACAAATCTTTGGGCTGAGGGGGGGTGGGGGGTGGACTGGCCAACAGTTGGTAACTGTTGGCCAATTTGTATGGAATACAATTACAATGCAATTTGTGCATGGGTCGTGGGTTTCACTCATTTAAAATTAACAAATCTTATTGAATCAGAGACACTCTAAATTTGTACAAAATGTTTGTGCCTTTTTATTTAACATTAAATAAATTATATTGTAATTTCATAGCGGGCCACGTACACCTAGAGCCCCCAAAGATATAAGTAAAATGATTTTCTTGTTCAGGGGCCCATTGACTGCTGGGGCTCAATCTGCAGAATGTTTTGCTAAAAAAACTTAAAATGCAGTCAATTTCAGTAAAAATACATAAACAAACAAAGAGCATTCCTATATCTGTTTGTACAAGTCAATTAATTATAACGATTATAGTGTTTTAATGCTGATAATATTACAAATAATAAGTAACATTATAACAATACCTTAAATTCTACACATACATGTATTATAATAAATATATAATAAAAAATGTTTTCATTGTTTAAAATGAATTTTAAAAATCAGTATTAATTTTGTACAAGAAAATATTTTCTTGTACCAACGAAGTATTTTTATGGTAATAAAATAATATGTAATTAAAGGCTAATATCTAATAAAAATAAAACATATTATGCTTTCTGTAGTATCTTATCATATTATGCAATAATATATATAAATATTATCTGATTATTATTGTCTCTAAATTACAATCAATAACGCAGAAGATAGCTACTATGTTATTTCTTATGATGTTGTGTCGTATTAAAGTCCATTTACACGAAGTTCCGTTGATGATACAATGATATACGATAACCGAGCGACTATCATGTAAGTCCATATCAATTGTTATTTATTATTCAATATTCATACAATTGTTATTATATAATATTGAATTACGATTCTGCACTCAACGGCTTTTCGCGTGTATATAGGAATAGAACTATTGTTGTTTTAATTAACAACAGAATAATATTATTATAGAGTCTAACTTGATTCGTGCTTACAGATTATTTACGTTAACAAATATTTTCTATTTTATAATGTTTTACATTACCAAGTTGAAGTCTCACAAAACGTTGTAATGTTGAATGTTTTAATTTATAAAGTCTTTGTAAACAGTGACGAATATTGTCGAATATGAACTAAGCTTTTGTTATATGCGATGATCATGGTTCCTGTCACATCAGCACAAAAGCCTCTATAGTGATAAGTTACGATTGTATATGAAAAAAGCCAAGTGATGAGTGAACACTTGATTCCAACACTGCAAAAAACAATTTGAGAATATGTCTAGAAAAGCTCGTATTAAGCTTTAAATGACATTGTTTTGCTTCCAAATAAGAATTATTTATTTACTTTAATTAGTCGTCGCTATTTTATAAATATTTCAGTAAACATACATCAAAATTTCATATTTATTTTAAAAATTACGTTCTCAGACTTTAACCTAATTATTATTCCCAATATAGCCTCAATGCACACTAGTGACACATTTTTCTAAACAAAAAAAAGCAAATAAATATTATTATACATTGCATTAAATATCGTTAAATTTTTTTTTAACTGTTTAGAAAATTTTAATTTGAAATTAGAGAAATACATTGACTTTAATATATTGCATATTTAATATTTTAAATAAAATATATGTAGATTTTAATGAAATAAAAAGAAAGATGAGTTTATTAACAAAATATAGCAATGCAAATTGACATCATAAAATAAATGTAGAATAAATACACAGTAGAAGAAATATAAAAGACAGTATCTACTATTAATTTACAGTATACAAAAAGTTAATAGTTTGCACAAGCACGTTCAGACATTTCCACATTTAAGAGTTAAAAAGTGTCTTGGGAAACTGTCCCAAAAGTTCCCAGCACTGCCGCTGCATTCCCCCGCTGCACCGCCAAAGCGAGTCGTTGCTTCAGGAAAGAGGTGGACCTAGGATCTTCTGAAACGATAGAGACCCGTCTGCCCAACTCATTCACAAAAGCAAGACCCAACGTGCCCCATGAACCCAGTGTCTCAATCGCTACGGGAACGAACTCGTGCGAGGTAGCAAAAGCGGCGTACTTGGACTGCTTTTTCGATTGACATAATAGTTTTTATTTCAAACAGTTTTATCATTCGTCTATTTCGTTGTTCTTTACTGAATTAAAATTAAATTTTTTTTTTATAGTTTTTCATATATCTATGTATCAAATATTTATTGTTTCTCTATTTTCCGATATTTTTTCTTTTTGAAAGATTTCTAATAAGAGACACTGTGTCGCGCCCAACTGAACGCGAAGCTACGGCTCTTGATGATTGGCTGCAGACCGACTCCCCCTTCTACTGCATCCGCGACCACCCCAACCACGCATCCCACCCCCTAAGTGGGGGGCTGGTGGGGGGCAACCCCTCATCACTTCGTAGGCTTACTAATTCAACGATTAGATCTCTTATGAAGGGGCATCGTTCTGAAATAACGTTTTTAGAACAAGCAGTTTGGCCTCTGGTTAAAAGTATGTCTGTTTCTCTCTTCGTGTCTCTCTCTTTCTGTGTGTTTATATATCTCTCTCTATCTGATGTATGTATTCTACTAATGTCTGTTTAGGTGTCTGATTTTATGTGTCTGTCTCTTGTTTCCAAGTATAAACGTATGTTTGTATGTCAGTGTGTTTATTTGTTTCTGTTTGTCCATTTATTTGTGTGTCTATATATTTGTAGTTCCGTCTATCTATCTTTATATCTTATATCTGTATGTTTGTATATTTGTATCCGTATATATGTATATGTATATGTGCCTAGACCACTGCGTATGCCATGACAGCGTCTCTTGCAAGAGCTATCCCTCCAGCCTCCCCTTCCCCGTGCTCCGACGCGACACTGAATTCATCGGACAGCGCTACGATTCCAACGACCAACCGTCCGACCACGACGACGTTCTATTCTGGAATCGTTCAAGCGTTCAAACGGCCGATTGCGTTTTCGTGAAGGGTACGGGATTTAGCGAAGCCGCCGTGAAAGCCGTCGTAAGCCGCTGGCCGGTTACGTTCTGGTCGATGGATTATCACGTTACGCCGGTGATGGACTTGAAGAGTTTGCTGAGTCCGATCGGGGTTAAGGTTGTGGATAATAGTTTGTCTTATTATTGCGGAAAGGTAAGTAGTAGTTTTTAGATAAAATTAAGGGTATAATTTTCTAAAAGATTAAAATGACTTAGATAAATCGGCTCAATCTAAGAACTAAGAATTGTTAGTTCTTACGTTTAGGGTTAGTGTAAAATTTGTTGCTTTCTTTTACATACTGATTTGGGTTAGGATTAGGATTGAAGTTAGCGTTAGTGGTAGGATTCGGGTTAAGTTTAAGGTTTGCTATGATTAAGGTTATTAAATGAATCATCTATATTTGTATATATTTAATAAGGTTATTATAATTAAGGTTATTAAATGAACATTGTTTTGTCGGGTTAATGTATTTGCGGTTGTTTTGTCAGGGTATTGTATAATTTACTTTGTCCGAATGTATGATTGTGCGAAATTTTTTGTATTAATTAGTCTTGCTTTGAATTATAAATATTTGCAGTAGATTTATAAATTCATTAAATTTACCTATTTATTATACGTATATATTAATTATATACCAAATAAATTTCGTCTTATTAAACAACACCTTTAAAAAGTGCTGCAGATTTTCTATAAGAGCATTTCACTCTACATTATTTCACTTTATTTTATTAATACAACGAATTCATTAAATTCATTTATGCAAATAGGTTGGAACTTGCGCAAAAGGATTGAAAGTTATAAATAGCGATAACGGGATGGGATTGGGGCAAAAGTTAATCGACGAATTCTATCAGGCATATCGTGATGATCCAGTTATGAATTCAGTTTCTGCCTTTTTGTGCTCTCTTCCCGTTTCTATGTGCGAGGCATTCGTGCCCTTTAATAAGAGTATCATTATCGTGGCTACGATTCGTTACGAACAAGCCAGGTTAGTGTAGAAAATGTATGGTTTTATTTTATATGCTAATTTATTGTTTAAAGTTCATATTTAACGTTTTATTTAATGAACAAGTGACATTAAATTTAAACTGAGAGTTAAACATAACTTTTGTTATTTATAAACAAATACGATATAGTATCTAGGTTGTATATAGTTGTATTTGCTCGATAGTTTACAAGCTCGGTATTAATAAATTTTTTTTTCTATATTCATCTCAAATTAGTACAATGAAAACATTGTTTAATGATAAGATTACATTTTTAATTTCCGCTCTATTTCTCGCTAAAACTTGACCTCTAGATCCAAACCCGACCAATGGCGTTCTCTCAATTCCCTACTCAAATCCGTTTCGTCCAATCCCCGAAGCGTCCTTGCAGCAAATAACCTCTACGACGCTAAATACATCGAATACTTCACCGGTATTTCCCCCGTACTAGTCCTACCGAACTACTGTGCGGCGTATTTAGACGACGTTACTTACACTCCGACACGCAAGCAATTTCTAGTGTCACCGATTCACAGTACTGAACTTTACGATATTCTTTTTGCCGAATTCGACGCTGTGGTAACTCGCAAGGGATTGAATCTGGTAATGTTTCCATTGCGCGAGATGTATCCGCAGTATTTGTATGCGGATTTGGCGTCGCATAAGGGTATAGTTTACGTGCCGTATCAGGTATCGATGGTTAGTTTAACGGAGCAATATAGGATGAATATACCGTTGTTTTTTCCTTCTATCGATTTGCTGGCTAGATGGCACGTCAAGTATCAGGTTTGGAGAGTGTTTAATTTAAGCATTTTGTTCTATTTACTTTTAATTTAACTAATTAATCGTTAAATTATGTTAAATTTGTGTTATATTAACTTAAAGTAGATTAATTATAGGATTAATTTTTTGTTTATCGTAAAAACAACTGCAAACAGTGCATTGCGTTACAAAGGTTATTTTGTAAAATGACCTTTCGTGTGATGTAGCTCTTGTTTTGATGTAGCTTGATTTTTGATATAGTTTGATTTGTGTGATGTAGCTTTTGTGTGAAGTAACTCCCATTTTGTGTGATGTAACCCCTTTTGTGTGATGTAACCCCTTTTGTGTGATGTAACCCCCTTTTGTATGATGTAACCATTTTTTGTGATGTAACCCCCATTTTGTGTGATGTAATCCCCCTTTTGTGTGATGTAACTCCATTTTGTGTGATGTAACCCTTTTGTGCGATGTAATCCCCCTTTTGTGTGATGTAACCCCCTTTTGTATGATGTAACCATTTTTTGTGATGTAACCCCCATTTTGTGTGATGTA
>JAQIXG010002521.1:0-17503 GCA_034700105.1 Oconnorella tubifera | reverse complement strand
AACAAAATGTAAACAAAGCGTTGTCAACATTAGAGATAATCACTCATTATTTTCAATACTGCAATTGAATTTGTTGGTGCAATGGAAAGTTTTTTAATCATCTCTTGGCTAATACTCGTCTTGAGATGTGTTGTACATAATCAGTGTCTTAGGACAGATTGGAGAAACTGGCCATAAGTATATAGTTTAAATAGTTAGTAAAATTTGATTTCTGGATGTTATTCTATTAAGCTTTATAAGTTATTTAAGATAATAAGCTGTGTATATTTTATTTGTGTGTTATTAAGCTGTGTGTGCATTATATGCGTTTGTTTTATTTGTGTATTATTACAGGAAAGCTGATCTGAGAATTTTACGATTGCAACAGAAGCAAGAGAATAAACAGCTACAAGATTTAGACGATAAACTGTCTGCAGTTCTCATTGAACAGACTAATAGACTGGAACGAGACATGCAGGTTTTGCATTGAAACTTTCTCATTTTATAAATAATACATTCACTGAAATCAAATCAGTATTAAACTTTTAGTAATCCAGATTATATTTGAGATATTATAACATTAGTTAGGTTATTATTGTTTTAAATATGTTGATTTTTCTTGATGTGTGTTTCATTATATATATTTTTAACGTTATCATTCAAAATGGTCCTGACAAATCGGACAAAACTATTAATTCCTAGGGTTAGGGTTGAGGTTATAATTGAAGTTAGGGTTAGGATTAAATTGGAGTAAGTTGAAGCTAGGGTTATTGAATGATTTAACAGGGCTCTTCTGTTGGGTTAATGTCTTTGGGGCCATTTTGTCGAGGTACTATTTTTTAACGGAGCTTCAAGACAAAAAGGTAATGAATTAAATTGTTGATTATATGTGGATTTAATATTCATTCTAGGTTCTAATGAGAACGTATGACAATGATGTTGATCAGTTGAACAGACAAACGAAGCAAGCGGTAGATAGACTGAAACTGAATCAAAGTACTGAGATTAGAAATCTAACTAAGAAACTTAAAGCTGACCAGGTTTGTTTTAATTCATGTGTTTTTTCTTTGCGGCAGCGTTTTGGCGGAAAGGTTAGAGTATGTAACTGGTTTCTAGAGGTCCCAGATTTGAGTCTCAGGTTATTGTTACTCTAGTATTTTAAACTTGTTGTTGCTTGTTGCTGTAATTTCTTGTTGTTTTGTTTCTTTGTTGTTTTGTTTTGTTGTTGTGTTAATGTTTGTTGTTTTAATTTTATTTAAAAACAGTGAATTAAACTAAAATAATCAGCAAATTAAACTGTAGAATCAATTAGTTATGTATAACAATTAGATGTTTTGATATTTTGAATTAATTAGGAACACGATTTGAGGATATTTAAGGAACATCAGAAACAGGAGATGAAACTTATGACGGGAGGCACAGGAACGCTGTCTAGAAAAGATATGCTGACTCAGAAACAAGAAGAGAAACGCATTGCTCAAGCTGAAGAAGTATTATTTAGTTATTATGAAATTATGACTAATTTATAATTATTAATTAAATGTTAATATATAGAAAGATTAATATAAGTATTTATATTTCTAATTATATATGAATTTAAATTTTAATTAAACATTGGAGTAATCTCTTAAATCTACTACTGAATATCATTAATTTCTATCTGGAGGGTTTGATTTTTTAATAAAAATGTATTGAATTTATTATTAAATGTATTAATACGTAAAGATGTTTTACTTGTGTCATCAGTTAGAATAGATAGCTTAATTCTTGTTAGCTCAATGCATAAGAAATGATGAAACGGCACTTTTCTGTTATCTAACATATTTATCAATAATTTCTCGCTATTTTGTAGGAGAGAAAGTATATAGAGCAGCAGGAAGAGAATGGGAGACGTAGTGTTGCTCAGATGGAGAGACAACACAGACATAAAGTTGCGTTAATAGAAAAACAGTTTCTGGAGCAGAAACAGGATCTTTTGAGAGGTTGAAATCTTACTTTTATATTGTATTATACTTTTATTAGAAATTGATAAGACCTCAGCTTTGAAGTGAAACTTTTATTAATATACTTGTGTTTTTATAAGAATTGATCTTTGGATTAATTTTTTTATTTTTATATATGAGATTAATCGAATAGCTTTTTCGTAATTTTTTGGAATCAAATTATAATCAAATTTTTGAGATGTTTTTATACGTATGTTCCAAAATAATTTTTGATATATTGCAATTTGAGAATCAAGACTGTTTAATAAAAAGAAGAAATGATTTGTGTATTAGTGAGAGAAGGAGCCCTGTGGCAGCTTGAAGAAAGACAGATGAATGAGAAGAATGACTTGCTGCGTAGACAAACTAAAGAAAGACAACTATTGCAACGACATCAAATGATCAAGAGAAATGAACAGGTCAGCGTTACATTTTGTCATTGCGGTAATTACGTTACAATTAATATTATCTTATTATTATGGTAATTATATTGTAATTAATATTATCGGTGTAATTGTATATGATATAATAATCTGTAAGGCTGTGAAGTTATTTAAAAAAGGTAAAGCTACTTTGGGCTGTTTTTTGATTCATTAGACTTATTAGTCGCAGTTCAATTAATTTATTTATTTAAAATGTAAACAGATTATATTAAAAAGAGTTTATTTTTGAAAAATAATTAGAATAAATGAAGTAAAACTGAATAATAGTAGTATTTCTGAAATACTGTTTTTTGAATTTACCTGGTATTTCCAAATTAACTGGTATTTCCAAATTTCTATTTTTAAGATTTATGAAAATTTAACTCTCCGTCTCTGATTGGCTACAGGAAACAGAACAACTTCAACGAGCCAATGAGCTGCTGATTGGGGACCTGACTCAGAGACAAATGATTGAGAAACGTCAACAGCCAAAGATCTTGAAAGAAGAATCTAAAACTCGAATGACGATGTTTAAGAAGAGTCTTCGTTTGTCCAATACACCGACATCACCGGATCAAGATAGAGAAAAACTAGCAAAGGTTTCTTATTACTTGTTCTTTAAGCTGCATGCTTAAATTATATTGTGATCTTTCTTATATTTAGGTTATTGAAAAAGGTATAATTTATAAGTTCAATTAACCAATAGTATTTGTCAATGTGATACGGAATTTGAACTACTTTGTGTGCATGCTCATAGATGAAAATTATCTTCATCCATTATTGTTTCGGAGTAAAATTATCAGAGTTGAAAGAACTGTTTGTAAGAGCTTCTTTCATTTTCAATATACAGACTTGAATTTACTGCAAGTGAAAATTATAAGAGAAAGATAATATGTTCCTATATTTTGCACTTCAACAAGCTTTATTACTTTATCATCTTATTGGCTACTGTCTCGTATCTACAGATGTTTACTGCTTATGTAATGTTTTATGTAATGTTATATGTAATGTCTTCAAAAGTTAATGGCCTATATTGGCATATGAATATTTAATTAACATCATTATTTCAATCATTATTATCATCTTTACTGTTTTTTTTTGTCTATTTATGTTTATGATGATTTTTTTTTTATGTTCATTGAGAAAAGTTTATAAGATATTGTTTCTAATAGTTTCTAATAGATACTGTTTTAAATAGTTTGAAGAGCAGGAAAGAAACAGAATTGCCGACGCAGTGAAACGTTTAGAGTTGAAACATAAACGTCAGTTCGGTGAACTACAGTCTGACTGTGAGAGTAGACTCAGGGAACTGGAACAGATTCAGGTTTGTGTGTGATGCTTTTAAACTAAATTGATACATCATATATTTAATTTTTAAAATAAACTTGTAATGTTCTCAATTAGGCTGATAAACTAAAATGCAACTTGCTTTGTTTTCACTTAGACTGAACTTGTAATTTGCTTTGTTAGACTGAACTTGTAATTTTTAAAACGAACTTGTAGGCTGATAGATTGAAGATACTGCAAGACGCTGAGACAGATAAACTGAAAAGTTTGGCCGAGAGATATGATGGAGAGAGAGACGAGTGGAAGAGCCAGTTGTCTTTGCGTAAACAGGTTATAATTACTTTCTTTCTTTTGTCAGCATTTTCATAAAACTTCAATTGTTTAACTATATAAATAGAATTAATTATTACTTATAAATACAATTTATGCAATGAAATATTGGTAACATTAAATAAGTAATTGTATATTAAATAGAAATTGCTTATAAATACACTTTACAGTATTGATATTTATTAGAGTATTTAATTATGACTAAATATAAATATAAATTTACATTATGAACGAACTGCGAGCTTAGAAAGCCGATAAGATATTAATATTGATATCTGCGTAGTTATGATTAATATTTCATTAAAAGAAGAAAATAAATGCGATGTTTTAGAATCTTGAGGATGAGTTCCAGCGTAGTATCGTTGAGCAAGCAAAGTTCTATTCTGACTATCCGCTTTCAAGTAACGATGAATCTCGTTAACTTTCCACTAAAATATCAACAAAAAACCTGCATTTGCCTTGAATTTAATGATGTATGACCCATTTAAAACAGCCCCAACAAATGGGCTCGACTGTTAATTCTTACGGTTAGGGTTGGAGTAGGTTATGGGTTATGTTTAGGATTGAAACAAGGGTTAGTGTTAGGGTTTGGGTTAAGTTTACAGTTAGGGTTATTAAATGAATTAACAGGGCTGTTTTGTCGGGTTAATGTATTTGGGGTTGTTTTGTCGGGGTATCGATGTATTCAGTTTGTTTTAATGTGAAAATAGACATGCAGTGCCTGAATTTATATTCAAAGATCTGCTTTATTTATACTTGCTAAAAATGCTTTATTTATTCTTCCTAATCATGATTTGATCTGTATATATTCGGAATTCTATTCGGTGTTTTTGTATCTATGGAAATGTCATATTAGATTGTATTGTTTTAGATTTATATTATTATGAAAGAATATTACGTTAAAGGATAAAAATCGGAGAATATGTAGTGTTTTATACTCACGATTATTTAATTAAGTTTCTGCGTTTATTTGGAATTTGTTGTGTAATGATTCTGTATGTATTCATTTCTTGAATGTAATTGATTTTGAAAAACATGAAATTTTGACAATATATTATACAGTATATGAAAATGTATCTAAAACGTTTAATAATAGATGCATAAGAATTAGTACTAATCTTTTAAACTAAATGCTAACATTTATAATAACAGTTTAGGGTAGCTTTCATGAAAAAAAATAAAATAAAATAAATACCAGTAAGAATGTAGAAAAATTGGAGTATAGCTTTCTATATAGCATTGGTATTTGGCTCATAAATTGTAAGTAACTGAGCTTCAGTGAAAAAAGACAGTATTAGCAATTAATGTGCTGAGAAATTGCAATAAAATGTAATTTTCTTTTCCGAGTTTAATTTTAAAATGCAAAATGAGAATTAAAATGCTACAAAGAAATTAGTTTTAGAGTAGTTTAGATCACTGTAGACTTATTTGATATATTCTCTAATAATATTATAATATTGTAATAACGATATTGTCAATATTGATTAAAATTAACACGTATTGTCCAGCATTTATGTTCAATTTATTGTATATATTTAATATCTATGTAATTTTTGGTAGTGCGTTTAATATTTGTATTAAAAATCTTTGACCTCTGTTTATCTAGTGTAAATATATTAATTGAATTATAATTATGATTTTTTCAGATAGACTTGTTGAAATTTGATTGCGTTAATAATTATATTTTGTGTTATGTTATAATAGCGATTTTTGCATAAAAATAATAATTGCACATTTACAATCATTTCAAACTAGTATGATCAGTTTTGGTTTAATCAGAGAATTTATTATAACAATATTTATTGCTTTATTTTTATATTATTGCGTTATATTATAATCATGGATTTGTTGTAATTATTTTGTAGCGATTTATTGACATTATTTTTGATTCAATTATTTATTTTTGTGCGATAATTAATTAAAAGCAGTAATTCAAACATTATTTTATTGGGATTTGTTATATATTACAATATATTATGATTTGTTGCCTTATTATGAGAGCTTGCCTAGTACAGTTTTTCATATTATATTTTTATAAACTTGTAAAGTTTATACACTTGATTTTAATACCCTCTTTTGTTTCGACAGATTTATAAAATTCATTTTTCCCAGTGAAAGTATCAATTATTTACAATTTTTATGGTATTCTAGTTTGTAAATACTTGATACTAAAACAATATATTGTTTGATGGAAGAAATAAGTTTTAAAGTATTGCGGCATAGTTACCGGTATATTATATAGAAGTATTAAATTTCTTGCTCATTGCATTGGTATTGAAATTATATCTTTATTATGCATTCCACTCTAGTTCGCAACATACATGATCACATTCCATTGTGTCGATTATATTTTTTTGATTATACCGCGCTTAAATTTTATTCGGCTTAATTAATTCGTGCATATCTCTTTCGTATCTTATCTACTATTTGTTTTGAATTCTTTATAAAAATATAAATTTATATAGAAAGAAAAATGTGTTACTATTCGAACATATCGTATTGTAGATTTAACGTACGTATTTTTCTATCAATCGTTATGAATATTGTAAAAAAAATGCAGGTCATAGTAGCTATTAATTGAATTGAATTGATTGAATTACTGATGTTGTAATACGTACAGTATATTTACCTAGCGTTGTAATCTTACACTGGTTTCAAGTTGATGTTATGATTTCACATACATCAGTGTTAACATTTCACGTCTTTTTGTATGAGTAAAAAAAATTATAATTACATGGAAAAAAGATGTTTTCTGTAAAATTGCAATAGTATCGCATTGAATATTTTATAAAATCTCAGCAATGCTACAGTGTAACATACATTCCCAACATTTATTACAGTTAAAATAGTTACTATTTGCGTTATTTCGATGTCTTTTTGCATTTTTTATTCAAGCTTTTTGGAAATTTTTAAAGGTATCATTTTGCTATTTATTTAATTTTTGTGCGCTATTTTTCATATCGCTTATCAATTTGCTGCTTGCCATCAGCTACTGTTAGCTTAATCTTGCGTTTTATACGTTTATAAAATACACATTTTCCCATTTAAAATTTTTGCATCCCCGATTCTTATATCAGTTTTTGAAATGATTCTATGTTTGACACTTGGTATTCTTAGTAAAAATATTTTCAGTGTATCACTGGATATGTCATTATTCTCATTATTTTTGTAATTTTATAAGTTCATGGTTGAGTTGGACTTGTGCACTAGATAAATGAGTTTATTACTTGGAGTTACGAAGCTGCTATATTATGTCCATATATTGGTTGCTAATGTTCCTTATTAGTTATATTATATCAAATGTTTTTATATACTGAATATGCCTTTACTGAATATATTAACAAAATATCTTATACGTTATCTTCTATGAATATCAATATAACAAATTTGAGTTATTTTATATCCTACGCTATATATGTAGATTCAATTATTGTATTCCGCATCAAATTATTCACTATTATTTATGTCAGGTGAAAGATAAAAAACTAAAATAACCAAATATTAATAAGTTATAATATATATGTATTTAAGATTAATGATCATTTATACTTATATTGCGAGTAATTATTCTGTGTTCACAAGTGCCTCAGTGTTGTAAATAGATTCAATTTAAAATATCAATAACAAACAATGCGTGATTATAGTAAACGTTATTATTCTTACAATTAAATCACTAAAACATACACAAATTATTGTTTCTTAATTTTATTATAATTAAATTCAACTAATTAGCCCAATCAAGCTTTTCTTCCTCATCATTTCTTTATCCTTTTACTTCAAATCTCATCGTAATGATATCCGGCCCCAAACCGCAATCGATCTGATCCCCTGCCCTCACTGGCCCCACTCCAGCAGGCGTCCCTGTCAGCAGCAGATCCCCTGGCTCCAGGGTGAAATACTGACTGACCCAACTGATCAGACGAGGAATGGTAAAGATCATATCCTTCGTGTTTCCGTGCTGGCGATCAACGCCATTAACCTTCAGCCAAAGATCCACATTATGAGGATCAGGAATTTTTTCTTTAGGAATAAAGGCACTGGTCGGGCAAGATGTATCAAATCCTTTGGCAATACTCCAGCAGAGGCCACTCTTGGATGCTGCGGACTGGCCAACACGGTCTGTCATATCAAGGATAAGGCAGTAGCCACCGATGTGGTCCATAGCTGATGATTCGGTGATGTTGCTGCCGAGTTTGCCAATGACAACTCCTAGTTCTACTTCGTGGTGTAGTTCCGTTATTCCTTTCGGTAGCTGAAATGTGGAAATTATTTAATGGTTTATCGCAAAAATAAACAACTTGCTAAATGGTACACAAAGCTGTATAGCACTGCTACAGTGCTTTGTATCGATTCCAAACTTATTTCATCAGGTAAATAAAACATTCACTTCAAATGTCTTTAAATATATTCTGTCATATTTTGCTTTATTAAATACTACGAATATATATCATACTCTAACTGACCCTAATCGGTTGACCTTCAGCAACATACGCAGTTGTAGGCTTCAGAAACATGATAGGTTCCGTGGGGATAGCATGATTCAACTCTTTTGCATGATCGCTGTATAAAAAAATTCAGCTGACAAGTAATAAAACCAAATTTTAACTTGAAATAGATTTTAGTATGTTGCATTTTAAAGCAAAAATATCATTATAATAATCCAATTTAATACTATTACCTAATCCATATAACAATTTATAAAGATACACTTTATCGGATGAATACAATGCTGTATAAAATAATCTATCCCAAATTGCTACTATTCGATAATTAATAATATCACACAAATAATTTAAGCAATAAATATAAACAATAAGGTATGAATCGCAAAGTCCACCACATTAGCATTACCTATACGTTCTGCCAAAACCGATAATTTTCTTTCCAAATTCGCGAAAACGAGACAACTGCACAGTGCCACTCATTTTTTCCTTTCAAATATTTTATCTAATGAATCTGTGTTTTTCTAATAGACCTTTTTACAGTAAAAAGTTAAGCTACTAATTATAATCAAATATTTATTGCAAAAGGTGTATTGATATAACCTTATCGTTTTTATAGATTCTACATAAATAGTTTATAAGCTACAGATCGAAGATCAAGCACGCCTATAAATTAAAAATAAATTTATAGATTTTATGTCGTAACTGAACAATTTTACAATAGCCAGCAGATTTTATGATTGAGAGGTTGAAACTTTATCTTGATTTCTTGAGAAAGATTTCTAATATAATACAATCTGATATAATACTCTTAAGTTATTATTCTGAAATTGAATTGATAGCTTTAACTTGGTAACCGGTAAAAAAAAGCCACAGTAAAAAAAGCCACGGTAAAAAAGCCACGATAAAAAAACCAAATTTTACTATGTAAAAAAAGCCACGGTAAAAAAGCCACGGTAAAAAAAGCCAAATTTTACTAGGTAAAAAAAGCCACGGTAAAAAAAACCACAAAAGAGGAAAAAAAACCAGGTATTTTTTACAAGTTTAATATTAAATTAAACTTCTTGCTTCTTGATAATTTCATTCTGCAAATGCTTATTTTCAAACAATGTACACTCTATGTGTACGGTCTCTGCACGATGGTCATTGATATAGAACAGCTGTTTTCTTTGCTTTAATACTGAATTATTTCCTTTCAAGTGATAATGTCCTCATTAAGACAACAATTTCCAACTCAAAGCTGTTAATGCTTGGGTGCCCTTACATAGGATATCTCACATATAATTAAACTAATTACAGAACATGTTGATGAAATCAGCCTCTGCATCTCTAGCGTGACTACCATGCTTCACTTGCTTGATGGCCCCATATCTATTTTCCTCAACTCCTAACAAGAGTCGTCGACTTGTCTATAGATCCTCAAAGATTTATGTCTCATTTATTATACAGCTTCAAAACAGTCGACGTCATATATTAAGTTAACTTCCGATTAATTTAACTTATCAGTATATACCCTAGATTTTTAACATAAAATTAAAATAAAACATCCAATGTCAATTATTCTCTCATTTTTATGGCTTTTTTTACCACTCTTGTGGCAATTTTTACCGTGGCTTTTTTTACCTTGGCATTTTTTACCGTGGCTTTTTTTACCTGGATTCCTTTAACTTTGGTAGAAAATTTCACTGAAGAGTTAACTTAATTAGAGCAAGTAGAGATGCTTACAACTTTAAATCAGTCTTCTTAATAGTTGACTCGTTTTATTTATTTACTATTATAATACAAATTTTTTTTAACATTCAGAATTATTAAGCTATTGATAGTTTTTCTAAACCACTATGACTGAGGGTTAATTCTAGCTTATTTGATAAATAAATAAATAAAATTCAACGCTTAATTTTGTAGAAATTGTTTTATTTCATCATCAATTTTATAACAATTAATATTTTGAAAGTAACCTAATTATCACAAACTTCTCCAGTGCTGCAAATATATAAAATATTATTTCTTGAGCAAAATAATGTTAATTATCATTTTTATTGTTGTTATTGCTGTCATTTTCTATCACAGTTTTAAGAATCTCTAGCTGTTCTTGTGCGAGTTTAAGTTCATCTTGAAGTTTCTGTAATTGAGGTTTTAGTATGTGTTTTTGCCGAACAATCTGTTGAAATTCTTGATATTCTTCAACTGTTAGAGTTTCTTGCAAACACTCAGCCACCTGGCGACACAATCTGTCAACACCGTCTTTAACATCTTGTGCTTCATTGTATTTCGCTAGTAGTTGATCTCTTTTTACTATGACTTCCTTCTACAATGAGACAATGATATTTATTTTCTGAGCACATATTAAATTTAGATTTTTTCTTTAAATTTACAAGTAGTACAAACAAATAAAATCTTAAACAATGTTATGCTACAAAAAGCTGCCAATTTTATTAGTGGTAGATTATGATTTAAACAGTTTCATTAACTCTAATGTAATATATAAAATTGACTAAAGCTGTTAAATTGAACCTAGTTTTCACCTTCAGTTTTGGACAAGAATCTTGAGGTAGCCTCAACACAGCGAGGTCAGCAGAGGCAAGTCGGACTGATAACTGTATGAACAAAGAAACTATTTTATCAAGTTGATCCATAAATGAACAGAACTTCTCAAACTGACGAGTTTCCGACTGTGCTTCTACTGTTTCAGTCAGCTGAAAACAAGAAAATTTTCAAGTAAAATTATAACTTATATAACGTCATAAATGATTCAAAAATAGCATTATAAGCAGACCTAATTAATCTATTTAATGCAATGTGATGCTATACATTTCAAACTGTATACTACAAAGGAATATTACAAAGTTAATTATTAAACTGTATGTTACAAAGTTTTTGCAGCCTACCTTCTTTTCTACTTGTTTAATACAAACTTCCTGCTTCATTAAAGAATCTTTTTTGCAGCAAAGAGATTCAACATGAGCGTCTAAAAGTTGCTTTAACTCAAGCTTATATTTTCTGCAATCCGCTTCACTTTTTACATCTATAGATGATGGTGAATATGTTCCTGAATCAGATGTACAATTCATAGATAGATTTGATGTCTTAGAATCGTATATGGATTGCTTTGTAGTATCATCCTTGCTTAGTTTCATTGATTTAACAAGTCCATTTACTATATATCTCCAACTAATTAACCCAACTGATGGGTTTTGAAAACAAGCTGAATTGCTAAAAACTGCTCTTTCTGTTTCGTTAATTGTTTCAAGCACTTGAGCAGCTAAATTTGTTATTCTATCTTCATTTCTTGTAATATCACTATCACTATCTTCACTTTGAATCCACCACTTACTTTGACTATCCCTGCAAAGTTTTGCCTTCATATCACATTTATTTCTTGGACCATTTGGAAGAGATTTAACAATCTTATCAAATTTTGTATCGCCGTTTTGCAGCCGTTTTTCAGTCTTATTATTTTCGATTTTTGTTTCTTTTATATTTCTTTCATTTTGTTGACGATTTAGCGCGATGTCACTATCAGATTTTAAAACATCAATGATATTCTGATTGGCAGCTAATTCTTTGCGTCGCTTTATTCGTCTATTACTTGAGTTCGTATTTGATTTTGAAATTCCATTCTGTACAACTGAATCCAATATGTTATCTTTAGTGGACTTGACTGTAGATTCAATAGAAGTGGCAATTTCTAAAGTGTTGCTTTCAGCGAATTTCTCAGACTTATTTTGTGATAACTTTGATTCATTTTCCAGTTTTTTCAACAAATTGTCATCTTTTTTCTCACTGCAAACATTTTCTTGGACTGATATATTATCTGTATTACCAGAAGAAATATCAGAAGGAGAATCTCCATTGTATTTTGAACTTTCACTTGTAATTAATGGCTCTAATGCTTTGTTATTAGCTGCTATATGAGCTTCCATTGAGGAAAGAAGTGAGGATAAAGCAATGGCTTCAGCGGTGAGATCAATGTCACTCGATTTGCGAACAGAGCTGGCAACAGTTGATTTGGATTGAAAAGACCGAGGAGTGCTTGATTGGGAAGAGTCAGTGTTTTCAGCAGGCTTGCTTTTTGGCAAGGGCGGCGGTTTCTGTGGTCTAAGAAATAGAAACAGAAAGTGTCAATAGATTTAAAACAGATTTATAACTATTGAAAGACTGCATTAATAATAGCAATTAATTTAACTTAAAATTATTGATTGGTTTCAGATAGCATCTGCATGAAGAATATTGATTCGCTTTGATTGTTAATGACCGTGTTTTGGTTGTGAGTATTAACTTTCGTTTGTAGTATTTTTTAGTATAATAGTAACAGTATATCATAGTTATCATAGAGAACATCAACATTGTATATAGTATCTAGCATGATTCAGTTTTAAAATAGTTAGGATTTCTTCCGTACTAATCATCTTCTTCAGAGAACACTGAACTCTCCTAGTGGTGCAATCAACAAGCCAACGCTTTCTCGCATTAATTTCGCACGACCTAAATTCTTCAAAAACAAACATTTCTCTCGCGAACATTTTTGCGTTGCAGGCCGCATCTGCATTCTGCAGCCTTGGTACTGAATGATCTAAATTTACTAAATTAAAGCCACATTGTGCCCGCAGAGACGAAAAGACATGATAAGACTTCTTTTGAACGCTACATTTACTTACAACATCAGTTTAACTCAATCATCCGCGTAGGCACATCTGCTTTTCGATGGATATGCTAAGATTCTGTGAAAAGTCAAGGATCATCGAGTTTCTTAAAATAAACAACTTGGTATCTTAAAATATAAATGACACTAGCCAATTAAATTGTAATTAGCTTTAACACTATTGGTCAATGGCTATATTTGTTCATTAATTCTCGTCCCAATCTCTGGACGAGAAATCATCACTGTGCGCAGCATTTCATATTTGCAAATAAATCTGAGTTATGTAACTATAGTATATATTATACTATAGTTACGTTTTGTACCGTTTGAGAGCTTTTGTAGCACAATTAATACGTGCAATTTGATTAATTATGCGCTGCATGCAGCACAATATGTTCATTTTACATTTTGAATACTTTGCAATTATACATACTACGCATAATAGTATACAAATAATGATTAGTATAATAAGGAAATCTGTCAAAGAAATATAATAGCTCAATAATATAGGCCTACTAAAAAAGTTATTTATGCTATAATTTAAAGTGTTATAAGCCTAATAGGCCAAATAATCAAATAATCTTATTTGAAATGAGTTTCAATGAGTTTCATGAAATTGACAGTGGCAATTTTTGTAAGCCGTAAATACAGGCTTAGATTTTTTTTAAATGCAAGTCACCACTTGACTTGCATGTTTGTTGCTCAAAAGCTGCTTGTTTTCTCATATCATTGCAAACATCTGTTCTTACTTATGTTTTGCTATAGCCTACACAGTGTATCAAAAAGCTAGCACATTTAATATAAGTAAGCATCAAATTTTAAAATCAAATCAAAGTGAGCCTAGTAAGTATCAAATTTATTGTGATGACCTCAAAGTATTGGGTAGTTCTAAATTTTGAATGCTTGTCGAGAATCAACGTAGATAAATTTAACACGATTTCTGAAGGCTATGAAATCAGTTTTAACACTGTATTTAGTTAGTTGTAGAATTATTTAACTTTAGTTTTAACTGCACCACCGTGTGTATATATTAAACGAATTCTCAAGTGAACTTATAACGTGCGACCTGCACGAGTATTTCATTCACAGTACACGTGGCTC
Organism: Oconnorella tubifera; assembly: GCA_034700105.1. NCBI lineage: Eukaryota > Metazoa > Annelida > Clitellata > Enchytraeida > Enchytraeidae > Oconnorella > Oconnorella tubifera. The sequence continues at coordinate 3,318 of JAQIXG010002521.1, read as the reverse complement.
TAATCGTATTATTCTCACAATTACATGAACAGATTTTTACTTTCGCTTAAACTTGTATTCACTTTCAAAAAAAAAGAAACTAAAAATAACTTAAAAATAGCATCAGGGCAAATTTAATGCTAAGTTGAGCACAGCAAAATTCATTGCTCTGCAACGATAATATAGTATAATTGTCTCCATTTATAACAAACTTACTACGAACCATTTAATTAAATGACTGTAAATTAAATGTGCATGCATTGAGAGTTGAGGCTGAATGTTTCTTGAATATTTTTTAGGCGAATAAATTGTGTATAGATTGATGATTGATAGCATGCGAATGTTGCTTAATACAGTTCAATAAATGCTCAACGATTGCAGTTATTAATATAGGCCCTAGAATGATGTATCATTCAAGTGATTCTAATTTATGCACGACGTGTTTATTGATGAAATTTATGATGCTTCGCCATCAGCAGCCGATATTTATATCAGTAGGCTAACGAATTAGATTAACCGTATACTCGGAGTATCAAACTCATCTTTCAACAAAATAAATTAAAAAAACCAACACAACCAAGCGCAAAACAACTACAATAATTATTATCTGCAATTGCGAAATTGAGCCTAATAAAACTCAACCAACAGAAAGCTAATATAATTTATTTTTGAAAGAAAGTATAACATTCGATATATTTTCAGGAGGGTGAGATAGATATGATATCTTTCATCGTCTTCGTTGAAGTGCTCTGAGACGTTCCGATAAGTTACAGTTTACAGCAGATTGGTTAACTTAAAGCAGCAGTGCAGCACTAAGGGGTTAAACTAAAAAATGCAATTATTAGGGATTGCCAGAGCTCAATTTTGATGATTAGTGATAATTTACAGAACATTTTATTATTGAATTATTTAGAAGACCCTAATTTTCAGACTTTAAATAATTTATGGATTAAGTTAGTGATTGAATTTAATCAATATCTTACAAAAATTAGCAAAGAAACATTTTCATGTCAATATCTGCTTCTGTATCTGAAATTTCTTAAATAGTAGTGTGTACGCTTGGTTGTTCCCCTTCGCTACTCAAATAAAGAGTGTATAAAAGAGAAAACAGTAAGACTCGAGTGCTGCTAAATTTAGGAAGAATATCTTCCCAAACATTAGTATTTTCGATATCGTTGACTGACAGCAATGTCAGTTATTTTTATTGGTAAACAATAATCATGATTCAAGAGCATTATAATCAATGTATATAATATCATACACGACTGAATTAATCAATCAAGCAGATTATAGCATTACATAAAAATGAGATTTAAAGCAATTAATTATAATTAGCAAGCATAAAATCTACTGTGCATACGTACCGTGTATGTAGCTTGCTAGTTCTCGAATCCCGACTACCAATCTCTTTCTCATTTCTTCCAGCAATATCTTTTACAGTCACGCTAGCAGCTTTCTTTGAATTATTTATGGACAAACTTTTACAAACATTCTTCGACATCTTGTCTGAAATTCGTCTCCATTCTTCCCTCAGTCGTTCCGAATAGCAATCGTCCGATGACGTTTTAATGACGTCATTTGACGAATTAATGGTTGAGGGTATTTCATCAAATTCGCGATAAAGTCTGCGAGGTAGCGGGGGCCCTTGTTCCTCCCTGTCGCTTTCACTAATATAAAGTCTTTCAAAGTTTTCCGGGCTCGATGAATTCGTCTGAGTTGAATTTCCTTTGGGATTATTATCATTTTGCTGTAAAAATTGCATAAAATTACCGAGACTAAAATATTTCAAAACACTGCTTTAAAATCATAAATTCTCACTAAAAAAAACAAACCATAACTAAACAAGACGAGATGCGATATATGATATAATGATAAGTAGGAAAATATATTAAATATGCAAAAGAAAACTGACGATGAAACTTCATTTTTTTTGAGATCAGCGTAAAGAAAGAATAAATGAGTTTGAGAGTTATAATGGTTTTGCTCTCGATCAGGCAATAGAACTAGTTTTTGACATGACAGATTAAATGATGAAATACAATAGTGTTAGGATTACAATGATCTCAAGACAAAACACTTTCATGGCCGTGTATTTATTTGTGGTTTCTTTTCTCAAATCATGACATAGTTAAATGTTATTATTATGCACTAGAATCGTCATCACATTTCATTTAAGTGAAATTTAATTTGATACTTTTTACAATGCGCTTTCTTAATACATTTTTTTTAGTAACGAAAGCCTCTAAAACTTAACTACGTAACAAAATTGCTTGTGGAAGAAAAACAATTTGGAAATTTATCAAAAATCTGATTTATGATCTCGTTATTTTATATCTCAAGATAATATGCATTATTTATTGTCACTCAAACGTCATAATTATTATGTTCAATCTATAGAATCTATTTAACGCAGCATGAATTGCTTGGATCAATTCGCAGGTGGATGCACCGTGCTATCACGTTTGAGATTAATAAATAATAATTACTAAATTTATCCCTTTGCTTATTGAATGGCTTATTTACGTTTGGTTAGATTGTACCAAATAATCTGGCGGACCGAATGACCGCAATTTTCCGATTATGATTTAAAAGGAAAGAATGTCAATAATGTTAATAATTGTTTTCAGAAGTTTTTTTCCATTGTGAGTAATAATAAAAGCTTTTAGTACAAACAGATCAAAAGATGAATTAGAATAATTACAGATATATCTGTTACAGTAAATGAACTAACTTGTAAATCATTCCACTGATTACCGCGCTCCTTTGCCTTAAACTCTGACGTCATCACAGGCTGCGGGTTAACTAATCGTGACGTCATGTAGTCATCATTTCTTGTAAGATTACATCTATTGTATGACGTCATTGTACAAGTTTTTGTTGTTTCCGGAGATTGATCATTTTCCATCATTGAACCGAGACTGAGGTCACGTGGTAGAGAAACCCACTTTGGTCCAGGTTTAACTTGCATCGCAGGATTCTTACAAGTGTCTGAGTGAAGTCTATCAAATTGAATATAATTGTGAAGTTGGTTATATTATAGCAACATGTCTGTTAGTGTTGCAAATCCTTGTTATTGACAAATGAAGTAATGTAATTAATATGCTATCAGTATGTGTAAAATATGACAGTAGTAAGATTTCATATGAAACACAAAAAAACAATTTAATCGATCGTTCATTTACAATGATAGGTTGAAATTTATATTGTTTCCTTCAATCACGCGTAGTATGGTTAATATTGTGACTAGAGCAAAAAGAGAAAACGTTATTTATTAAAAATAAAAAGTTTATTTGAAACAGGAAATGATACAAGCTAAGTTATAACAAATATTGTTTAAGT
>JAQIXG010002520.1:0-17508 GCA_034700105.1 Oconnorella tubifera | reverse complement strand
AGCGGCAAATAATGTTTGCACAAGGTGACACAGCCGTGCAAGGACTCTCATGAGTCAGGGGGCAAAATATAATGCAATTATAGGGAACAAAGGGAACTTTTCAGCATGAAATAAACTAAAAAAAATTAAATCTTGCAAAATATTAAAAAATACATACATTGATACACATAAAGGGATTTTACTATAATTACTATAATTTAAAACTATAATTTCGCTACTATATAAGAGTTTAGGTTTGAAATGAAAGCGTGGTAAAGTGATCGAGTTCCATGGCTTGAGGGGTCCAGGATGAGACTTTGCTTCTATACCAATGCCCATTCACTTACTTGAACAAATTCGCTACATGTTGTTACAACAATTGTCTTTAATGCCATGTGTTTCTTTTGACTTTCCAAGGATATAGTTTCCTAACGATATAGTTAGCATTCATGGGAATCAAACCCTTGACTTGATGTGTCTGAGTTCGATGTCAATACTTTACTAAAGTTATATATTTTATATAAATATATCATATAAATATTTGTTTCTGCAGACACTTGCAAAACGAAGACGGCTCAATCTTGTCAACGTGGCGGTTATCAAGATCCCAATAACTGCACTAGATGTCTCTGCCCGGATGGATTCTCTGGAACATTCTGTCAACTTGTTGCCCCTTCAGTAAAAGGTAAATATTCTGCTTAATTTTAAAATCTACTTATCTAAATCTTAATCCTAGAGCGTAGTTTCAGTTTAATTATTGAAGCTAAAAGTCAGTGTAACAACGATCATCCTGTTAGGATGATGTAATAGATGTTAATTAATCATCCTGTTAGGATGATGTAATAGATGTTAATTAATTGATCAATTCATTAATTTTTATATTTACTTATTTATTTATTGAATTAGTTAAATAGGTTAGGTTACGTTTTACGTCTGGATTACGGTAAATAATGATATCGAAGACGTAGCTGACAATTTAAGCACCTTACTAAAGTGTGCAGCGAGTTTTGAGAAATAGTGAGTTAACCGGGATTCGAACCTGGACCTATCGGTTTCGAATCTAATGCTCTAACCACTTCTCTAACGGGCCTTGACATTAAAAATTTCTATATATTAAATACTTAATATACGGAAATTTATCATACTATAAAGTTTTACAATTAAAATCTTACAGATAAATTCCATTGATAAATGCAACAATATAAATTTTAGCATTATGCAGTAATTAAATTGTAATAATTAATTACAATTTTATTTGTTTTTAAATTATTATTAATTAATTGTAATTAACAGCTGTGTGCGGTGGTGATCTAAGCCTGCAGGCCGGCAGCCAAGAGTTGACGATCAAGTCGCCTGGGTATGATGCACCAACTAAGAGATACTTCTCCCATCAAGAATGCTCTTGGCTGATCAAAGTAAATATGACTTTAAATCAGTTTATAAACATTTTATATGTTAAATATTTGATTTATTTATAAGTAAATATTACTTTAAATAATTTTTCTAAGCATTTTATTTATTAAACATTTTATTTATTTATAAGTAAATATTACTTAGAATAATAAACATCGGATTTGCATTGTCCTACTTAGTTTTTTTCGGAGAATACAAAAATATAAAGTCTAATTCAGTTGTTTTAAAAAGGTGTGCTAACATTGAGCGATTCTGTTTTTAAGTTTCTGAACTGATTTTAAAATGTTTTAAATGTTTGAAACTTTTTGAAATTAAGAATTTTCAAAATAATTATTATTATATGTTAGGGATGAAAATTTTAATACATGCTTACATCAGTTTTATCTAAGTTTATTAATACGAATGGTGTTATGTATCAATCAGTGTAACTAAAATTTAGATTTATTTATGTACATTAAAATTAGATACCATCTAGATTTATATAGTATTTTAAAAGTACTACCACTTATTGCACCCTTTTGCAATTCAACAAAACAACTTTATAAAAATCATCCACGATTATTTATTCATTCATTTTTAACTTAAAGTTTTAAATCAAACTATTATAAATCTATGCTGCTTTTTATTATCCAATAGGCAAGGCAATCAAAGGAAATGCAATTTGACATGGAAAAATAATATTTATTATTTATTGAGCAATTGTTATTACTATTTTAAAATATCTCACGAAACTGATTTTTAAACAATTTTTTTTATGTTTTATAGGCTCCTGCTGGACGTAAAATAAATCTGAATTTTGACAGCGAATTTGGTCTCTACACTGAAAACAAAGCCTGCTATCATTGGGTTGAAATTAAATACAAAGCTGATCTAGGGTTAGAGGGAGCTAGGTTTGTTTAATCATCTACTTTTTCATTATTTTGTATTTATTTTATTTCAATATCCCTAGATGTCATTTAATATACTTAAATGTCATTTAATAGTGTTAAATGTTATTTAAATATTAGATAATATTAAAAAAATATTTTAATATATAATTATTTAATATTAAGTGGTTAGAAACCCGGACTTGAAGGCGACGGATTCAGGTTTGAATCCTGTGAAAACTCACTCATTATATCGCTAACTTGTTGCTCCGTTTAGTAAAGCACTTTAATTGACCGCTATATCTTAGATATCGTTTAAATAATATGGTTATCATTAATCTTTAGTTAAATTTATTGCTTAATATTTGACTTATAATTACAGTTCCTAACCTGACTGATTTTCTCTTTAATTAATTTAATATTTTCAGTTAAATTGCTTTAAAATTCACGCATTTAATTATTCTACATACCTTTCTATTTACTGTTTGTTTTTCTTTTAATAGATTCTGTGGCTATCAGTTGCCTTATGTGACAATTCCAAGTGAAGCGAATGAAATGATGATTGTTTTCAAATCTAACTATTCTGTTGATTATCCAAATGCAATGCGCGGATTTAAAGCTATTCTTTCTCTTGGTAAATATCAATCAATACCATTTAATATCATTTAATATCCTTAAATGTCATTTAATATCACTAAATGTCACCAAATATCATTTAATACTATTAAATTTTATTTGGTATTATTTAATGATATTAAATTCTCTTAATATCATTAAATATCATCTATATCATATGAAATCATTTAATATTAAAAATACCATTTAATAGCATTTAATACCATTTAATATCATTTTATATCAATAGCATTTCATATAACTTAATATAATTTAACATCATTTAAAAATAACAAGACATAAATTTTAAATCTATTTACATAAAAATTATTTCAGACGCTGCAGTTGCGCCAGTTACATCCGCTCCAATTTCATGGAAATGTTCTTTTGAACCTGGCACCCCCGATCCTCTGTGTGGTATGACCCAAGATCAGACTGACCAGTTCGACTGGACCATTTTCAAGGGGCCGACGCCTTCCGACCCAACTGGGCCAGATTTCGCTTTTGATAAAGACTACTATATTTACATAGAAGCGAGTGCACCGAGAGTATTAAACGATGAAGCTAGGTATGATTGGTTATTTTTAAGTTATTTTACTCTTTATTTGCTACTGGTTTATTTAAAACTAATTAGTTGAGATGAGATTACAATAAAAGCTAAATGTAGATTTTATTAAATTAAAATTAACTACATCAATATTTAAGTTATCTAGATTAAATACAAACGATTTGTTAATTATTGGCATTTCACTATCAATAGTTAAAACATTTTATCCAGATAACTATTGCCTAGTTTTAATTAACCTTCAAAACATTATTAAGTAACTTTACCATACTATAGTTAATACTTCTAAGTCATTTTTAAATAAGAGTACAACTAAAAGTTTAAACTGAATTTTGGATATAAATTGAATATTTTGTATAAATTTAATACAGTTAAATGTTGTTATTTCTGTTAACTCGTTTAACTTTATATTTAACCGTTTAATTCTTAATTAAATTAACGCTTAATAAAACCCTTAATTATATTAACTTTGTATAATACTAACTGTTTAAATTAACTTTTTAGGATATATTTCCCAACTTTCAATGGTTACACGGGTGATGCTTGTATTTCGTTCGCTTATCACATGTATGGATTTCATATCAACACTTTAAAACTAGTCCTAGTAACACAGTCAGCCACTGATATCCTTTGGCTTAGATCAAAGGATAAAGGAAACGTTTGGATGCAGGACTCAGTTTCAGTCACTATTCTGCCGAATTCAAAGGTATTGAATCTATTTTTTAATATTTATTCACTAGATGACAGAGCTATTAGTGTTTTGCTGATGCTTTATTTTTGTTTCTATAAATCAAATTTAATACAAATTTGAATGAGAATTTGTTCATTATTAATAGTATTTTTAGCATTAGTAATATTGAAAAAGAAATTAGTTGCGTGTGTTTGCCAGGTGTTTCATCGAATAGGGCACTGTGAGTGTTGTTTCTTTAGTTCAGTCATGTATATGATAACTAATTTCCATCTTATTATATACTAAATATTAATTATTAGCTTTTAAAATTCTATAAATGTCCATTTAAGATGCGTCTTCATATTTTATAGCATAATACAATGTCTTAAAAAGGTGTTAGCTTTATAGATTTATGTTTTATTTTCTTGCAGTTGCAGTTTATTGCATCGAGAGGAGAAGAATATTCAGGCGACATTGCATTAGATGCAATCAGTATGCAACCTGGCATGTGCAAGGTGTAATAAAGCATAATTATTTTTTATAATAATTTAGGATAAATAATTGTATAAACAATAGTAGGTTAAATGAAATTGAGACATCAAGATTACATTATAGACAACATTTCATCGAAATTAATCGATTAATGTTTTCACTTGATCTATCAGTTAGTCTATTAATCAATTCATCAATCAACATGTTTATTCAATTCTTAATAAATCACAATACATACAAAACCTATTTATAAAACTAGATAAATGAGTTACGGACTAAATGTCTGATAAATTGATACAGGAAAACTTAAATTGTAAATTCTAGCTGAAACATTTAGCAATTAATTATTTTGTTTTATCCGTTTATTGTTTTATATTATTTGGTCAAATACATTTCAGTATTGTTATTGTTTATCATTCAGTTCTACTCTGTTCAAAATGTAATTCAGTATTGTTACAACTAAAGCTACAACTATTATTAAATAGATATTATTATTAAATAGAGTTTTGCCCAATTCAATTGTATAATTTAAACATTCCGCATAAAAGGCCATTTATAATTATAACAGTGGATACAAATTGAAAGTTTATATGACATTAAAGGCCTAATATATAATACATATAAAACTTTACTTTTTTAGTCTTTCTCTTTACATTCATTCTTTATATTATTTTATTCTTATGTACTTCAACTTTAAACCGAGTTTGCTACATTATTATGAATTTAAGCTTCATATATAGTTTTTGTATTTTTTTATGTTCAAGCATTACAACGTTGGAATATCAAATGTACTCGCTATGTGATATATTTTTCAATCCGTGATACTGTGTTATTGTTCAATTTTTAAGCGCAACATTTTATACATTGATATTATCGTATTATTATAATCCATGACATGGCATAATTATTAAGTTTTTACTTTTTTAATTTTCCATCAATCGTTTTAAAGTTTAAAGAAACTGTGATATTATATAATTGTATTTGTTCTTATATGGTTGTTTTAAAATGTTAGATGTATTTTGTGCAATGTTATATTATTGCTTTTTTGAATGCGTATTAAAACTTAGATCATTATAACAGCTGCCATCTTATTAAAAAATTTTATTTACTATAAAATCAACTGATGAAACACCATACCTTTATTCAAAGTAGGCCTACATGAAGGCTTATTCATAAACAAATAGTTGTCTCTTTACGAAGCCTAACTCCAATCCTAATCCTAGAATTTAATAGCGGAGTTTCGTTATAGTTAAGTTTTGATTTGGCTAGGAGTAATGAAAATCTGAGTAATATACCGCAATAACTACTAAGCTTGATAAATGCTTGATCAACATGATTTTTTAATTAAATACATTTCTTTTACAAGATTATCTTTGCGGTGTAGGATGATTTTTGAGACTCCCTTGTGCAGAGCCCTTGTGATGGGCTCTTTCACGAGTAAAGAAAATATCTGATTGCATCAAATACATTTAATTTTTGAAAAAAAATTGTGACTACCTTTTTAACATCACAAACTATAAAATTATAACTTATTTGCTTAGGGGCCCACCTACACCTATAGAGCCCCAAATGAAAAAATTGAATCCGTTCCGTTTGGGGCTAGCCCCGTGTCCCCCTGAGTACGCTATCCGTAATCCACTGATCCATTATTGAGCATAATCCATTGAATGATATTTGATATTTACGGAATTCAACTGATATAACGATAGGCTGTCAATCCGCGTGACATGTTTGATACTCGGTAGAAATATCATATCAAACAACCACCAAATATATCAAACATATCTCACTGATGACAGCCAATAGCCGCTGGCGGTCAATCTGTAAGAGAGTCGCTGATTGGACGCGAGATATATCCGCATTGTAAGAGTTTTTGACTGATCAGATCGACAACTTTCTCTTTGATTTTAATTCTTGATATTAAGACGAGGCGATTAATAGTTTTTTAAACAGGAAAATTGTTCTCTTTCTGTAATAAAAGAAAAAAACAACAGAAATGACAGAATATTTTATGTATTCTTTAATTTAATTCAAACAAATTGCAACTATAAATTAATTAACGTCAATATTAAAACAAATAAGACGTCAATATTTTTAAAATAGAATAAAAATTTAATTTAAAAATAAAAATAAAAATCATGTTAGTTAGTTAATGAGTTATAATTTATTTATATAAATAATTAGAAAAAATGTTTTTTCGTTATTATTAAAGAGCAGGTAGACTACTCATTCTTCACTGATCACTGTAGCTTAGAAGATAAACCTAGATTTATTTTTAATCAAACGTCAGGTCATTGTTAACAGCGATCAGAAGTTGTAAACATTTTAAAAATCACCTCAACTATCTACAATCGCGTTTTTAACTATATTTGAATCTGAAGAAAATAAAGCTATAAATAAAGCGTGCAAATGCAAGCGCCAGATTAGTAGTAAGACTTATCTACAGATATAACGGAGTCTATTTTAAGATCAAACTCCGAGACCACAAAAGCTTAAGGTACGCGTATGCCGTGGTTAAAGTGTAAGCCTAGAAGTGCTGATACGTAGTCGTCGCACACCTAGGATCGATTTTTCTTTCAAAAAAATTCTTGAAAAAGTTAATGACTTTTTTCTTTTTTTAGTCATTTTCATCTGTGTTAATATTTCAACAATGGTCGTAACATAAATCGTCACGAACACAGTGCTCTACACACTGTTCGGTCCGTCGACCACAATCCAAAATTAACACCGCATCTTCCTATTTCCAGGACCACATCCACATTTCCAGGACCACAAAGTGTGGTCTAAGCCACACTAAAATAGGCTCTGAGATATAAACTCAATAGACAATCATTTTAATTATCATTATTATCATAATTCTGTCGTATTCTAACCCTAATCCTGACGCGTACGTTATCGCCCTTGCTAAATCTAGTAATCCCAGCAAATCTTAACCTTAAAATAACCAACGCACAGTTTAGTCTGATAATGCTTGACTATATAATTCAACTCGTAAAAACACTAGGGCTATTTATAGCGAATTGTAGTCGACAGATTTAAAATACTGCATCTCTTTGCTATTAAGTGATTCTAGGTTGCAATGAATTAACTCTTCTTTGTATATAGTTCATGTAAACATACAAAAGATATTCTTGCACAAATGCAATCAAGTGTCTCGGTTTTATAGAAAGAATTCAACAAGTATTAACTGAAAACTGCAACGAAAAATATAAATTAATATAAACGAATTGTTATTTTAGTTTAAAATTATAGAGATGATTTTTTTTATAAGAAGCATTTTTAAAACTGATTTAAGTCATTTTTAAATTATATTTTAAATTACAGTACTAAAGTGTTACAAAAGCATACTTCACTTCTACCTATACTTCATACAATATTGTCAATATATGAAACTTTCTGGTGATTTATTCAACAACAAAAAATAAGAACGATAGACATGATAGAGCTAGAAAACAATTGGGGGCGGATGGTGGGGATAGGGATTTAAAGATTCAATTTTGAAAAGAATCTATTTTTTCCTAACTTTCATGATTGATAATTATTCTTTTTAGATTCGTTAAAGACCCGTTCAATGCGCTGTAACGTTATTCAGATTTAGCTGTTGATTTAAGCGTCTCACTAAAGGATGCAACAAGTTATTAAAAATACAACACGTACATTTTTACTGGAATCAAACCTGAACTCGTCGAATCCGAGGTCGATGCTCAACCGCTTCGAAAAGGAGTTTTGACATATGATCAACGCATACGACTGGTAAACTATAGTGTAGGCCAATAATATACAGGCTAACCTAAACATATATCATGAATTGCAGATATCTAGTTATTTTATTTACTGATACAATCAAAATAAACATAGCAAGAGCAGTATAGCGGAATATACATGTGAAACATATAACAAATCAATATACACCGCGTATAACTGAAAAAGATACAGTTGTATCAGCAGAGAAAGAAACAATGGTCACCTATTATAGTCTTTAATATACAAAAACTGAACTGAACATATTAAGCTTATTTTTCTTATTTCTACTTAGAAAATGTTTCTAATTGCTGTAAAGTTTAACTTCACATAAAGTCGAGAGTTTATAACTTTCAGCAACCTGTTCTCTCAGATGTAGCTCACAGCTGAACCATTTCAAAACTACATTTCTTCAACATTTCTAAAACAAAAGTCAGTAGCCTTCATTTGGACGTGATGGATGGTGCAGGTGCTGAATACACTCACACCTAATTACACCGGGTTATGGTATCGGCTGTCTGAGTGACTTTCACCCGGTACCCCGACAAAACGGCCCCGAATACATCAACCTGACAAAACGGCCCCGTTAATTCATTCAATAACCCTAACTCTAACTAGCTCTAACCCAAACCCTAGCACTAACCCTTGCTTAAATCCTAACCCTAAGCCGTATCCTAACTGCAACCCTAAACCTAAGAATTAACACTCGGGGCTCATTTGTCGGGGACGTTTTGTCGGGTGACGCTTCAGTCAGTATACGAAGACAGACAGCAGCTTGATAGTTACAAGATGCTACAAGACATCATTGCTTACATCATCTGTCTGTTTAATGAGAGAAGAGCAGAGCTTTAAAATAGTCACCGGACATATAGGCCCCGATAAATTGACCTTAATAAATCGGACCCAGTGAATCGGCTCCGATAAATTACCCTGTTAAATTGTATCTGATTTGTAATTCTTCATGTTAGGCCTGAGTTTAGGGTTCGGGTTAGGGTTGAACTTGAAGTTAGTGTTATGAGTTTTAGAAATAGATTAAATAGATGAAAAATGATTAAATAACAATTAGATAACCTATATTCAAATTTTTAAAAAAAATCAGTTGAGTTTTTAACCCCCCCCCCTCTCTTATAACGCTTCACAAAAATCTTGTAAATATGAAAATAAAATTAAACATGATAACCAAAAAAGCCATGGCATCATTTGCAAAAGGAAGCAAAAGTGAAGTCTTGGCTAAAATTAGAGTCACACACTTCGTAAAAAAAACTAGCAATTAAATTAGCAACTCTATGTAGATTCAAATTTAGATTTTCCCGTCTGAAACAAATTGTTATTCCGCACAATTAGAGAAAATAATTTCTGCTTCCGGTCTACTGGACGTTTTACTTTTATTTAATTTTGGTTTCTTTTTCTCTTTATTTCTTTCATTATTTCTTTTCGTTTCTTTTTATCGTTTGTTTCTGTGGCGTTAAGTTTCTTTATTTATTTCTTTCTTCTTATTTATGTTTATCTTTTTTTTGTTTTTATACAACAAAATAAACGAAAATACGTATAGAACGAAACGAAATGGAACGAAATTTGTACAAAAGAAATAGCTGTTTTCATTGAAATAGTTGTCTTTATTTCATCGAAATAAAACTAAATATAACCTATTTCATGAGATTTTTAAGCAAAAAGGAAACTAATCGTTTTGAACTTTATTCTAACGAGACTGAGTCCAGTTTCTCGACGACTGCTTTGTGAGCGATAATTCAAGCAGACTGACGTCTAGCAGGACCGCTAGATGAAGGACTAGGAGTCCCGGGTCCCTCAGGACCCCGGGCTGCACGCGGAGAACCCGATCCGAGGCGTCCGCCTGGCAAATTCCGGGACTGCTCGTCGTTGTGGGTTAAAAAACGAAATGTTTTGAGTACCTGTAATTTATGTATTCCTTTTTATGCAGTAATATAAAAACAAGAATATATAAATTTTAACCTCTGTAATTAGAAGTAGAGCAAGTGGTAGATAGATGCAAGATACAGACGTGCTGTGGTGCCATGCAGTGTTTTTTTGGGAGGGAAGGAAGCAGTATTGGGAGGCATGGCTAATAGACATAAAAAAATTGTGAACAAAGAGTGTTAGGATTTAATTTACAAATGAAAAAGACACGCTAGCCTAAAAAAAGAAAAAAATATGACTAAAAAGATAGTCAGATAAAATATTGATGTAGGGTTTAAAAATTCTGTTTGGTCACATTTAAGTTGCAAAATAAAGCTTTTTTAAATTAAATCAAAAAAGCAGAATAAAGCTCTAAATACAAATTAGTACGATAAATACGTTTGTTTTTGAGACAAAAATCTATAGTCAATTTTCATATTGCGTGCACTTGCAATGCAGAGAGGATTAGTGATAATCTGATGCATGCACTGAGTGTGTTGGCAGATAAACACAATAAATGACAAAGTGATAGGGTGCGTTTGAATTGTACAGTGCGTGCAATTTTTGAATCGAGATATTGCCATAAAACAATAAAATATTATGAAGGGAGGCAGAGAACGTACAAACCCCGTTTGAAAGCATTAATTAGATTCAAATTGTTTTTGTAAGGAACCAAAAAACATTGATAGTTATAATTAAAACTTTGTTCTAAAATTGTAGAACTATAATGTAACATAATATAATATAATATAACTATATGAATATATAAAAATCTAGATATACATAAGTATAAATATAAGCATTAAAAAAACTCGTAATAAATACAATTACACAGATATAGAACTGTATATTACAGCCATAAAGGTGCATATTTTATTCATATTATAAAAAATCTTATTTTATTTATATTTTTAATGTAAATATTCAACAATAAGAGTACAGTATCAATCAGCAAAAGAAATTGATAGAGTTCTTTTGTTTTGCACCGGATTTAAATTTTAACATCTCGTTATAAATACACAGTGCACTGGAAAAAAGAAAAAAATTACAACGGTATTAATACAACCTGTAAACTTTCTACAAAGCATTACTTAATACATTATTATTACATATAATCAAATTTTATACAATATTAATAAATTATATAGACCTACAGTATAATATTCAACTTCTAAACTTTAATATTATACTGTAGGTCTATAAAAAATTATATTTTTAAAGCTAAAAATGTAGAATATTCACGAATTATTTTAATTTTAGTAATTGCATCGATAATGCAGTTACTAAAATTAAATTTTGAAATTTTAAATAATTTCAATTTTGAGATTTACTGGCTATTATTACTATTTCACGATTCATAAAAAACTATACATAATGTACAATATAGAGAATACATTATCATAACACAGTATATTTTAAGCCTATACAGATTCACATTGCATAATAATATTGAATATATTAAATGATAATTACAATAAAAGCTGGGCTTCTGAAAATGAATTGCAGTCAATCTAGCTTACATCATTATCACATTTATCTGCTCATCAGTAGCTTTACCAGGATTTACAAACAGTGGGAGAGGGAAGGGGGTTCCCATCAAAAATGGTTAAAAACTGGTAGCGTTAAAGTAGGTTAAAAACTGTGCAATGGTAATGGTGCTAGTTGTGTGTTAACACAACTAGCTAACACACAACTGTTGTGTTAACATACAACTAGCACTAGCCAACACACAACTGGTGTGTTAACACACAACTAGCACCGTTACCATTATACATTTTTTAACCTGCAATGGCGGTTATAACCACCTAACCCCCCCACCACCCCGCCTATAGCTACACAACTTTCTACCATTCACGTTTTACCATCACCAAATCAAATTAAAAGATCTAGCAATAATGCTGCGGAGTAATATGATGGTATATTCAGCCGTCAATGTATTATAACGTAACCCTAATGATCGTAAATGAAGTCCTATCATTATTGCATCCGGATATTAAGTCTGCACGTCCAGGCGCCAGCCAGTATCTATATAATCGTTAATATTCCATCGCGTTGTTGCATTATACGCTCTAACCTTTGTCATTCGCGTCCAATAACGAGCGAGATTATTGGATGAGCTGCCTCTACAGTATGTTGATGTGAAGAGATCGAGTGAGTTGAAAAAGGGGGCGATTTGATTATATTGTGTTATGGTTATTATTATTAATAATAATTATCAATTACGGAAGGCATATAATTTGTCTCTTTTTGCAATATTTTTCACATGTTAGAAGTTGTGTATAAAATTTAAAGCAGATTGTTGCACCTTTAGGAATTATATAGAACAGATTGGTTATATTTTTGATTGTAATCTAATTGTTCTTTTTTTAAATATAATTGTGGAGAATTGCAAAATTTAATATTGAAACTGTGTCAAACTTAGCATTGAAACGGTGTAATTAGCTTTGAAAAAGTTAAATTTGCATTGAAATCGTCGAATTTATATCGAAATAGTTCAATTCGCTTTGAAACAATTCAACGAGCATTGAAAAAGTTGAAGTTAGCATTGAAACAGTTTCGATTTATCAGCGAAATATTATATATTAATTTAGCGTAAAAAAACATCATTGACAAATTAACATATATCAGTTTTCTAATTCTACTCAAAATTCTTTAAAAAATCTGTTTGCACACGTTAATATTGTATCATTAACTACTATAGTGTCTACTAGTCTAGTCAGCATTAACGATCAACACAAATTGCAAAGCTAGAAACTGTCTGACTATGGTACATAAAAACTCATCGACCTGTTTTTAATTTAATCATAACGAAAAAATGATGAACAGTTTGCATCGGCTTCTAGTCTACGCGTTGAGAATTAGTTGCATAGAAAGTACGCAAAAGTGTCGACAGATTTACTTTGGTTTTGAATATTTACTTGAAGGTTGTCGGTTGGTTTAAGCCACTATAGGAAAAGTTTAAGTTTTTGGAAAGAATTGCAGTATATCTATCGAAAACTTGTCAAAAATTACAACAGAATCTGGAGCAGTGAATTATTTATGTGAACTTTGAAAATCTATACAGTAAAAATCATATCACTCTAGGTATAAAATAATCTTGTACGTGATAACTATAAGATATTATATAACTATTTTTATACTTGTATAACTATATACAACTATTACATATAGGCCTATAAGGTAACTAAAACTTACGTGTTAAATAAACACTTACTTCAAAGTTATTTCAAGCATAAAAATGCGTGAATTGTCAAAAAGGCTCCAACAAATCGGCTTCGACAATTTTTTGTTATGGTTAGGGTTGGGATTACGTTTTGGGTTATGGTTAAAATTCAAATTAGATTTAGTGCTAGGGCTATGGTTAAGTTTAGGGTTAGTAAGCGTTAAGGTTTGTCCTCGGTATGTATTTGGGTCCATTTTATCGGTATACTTTGAAATGTTATTTTTAAAAATCTTAAGCTATCGCACCGATGTAAAAATAAATAAATAATGTAGCTTAAATATATAAACAACTCGAAATGGATGAATATTGTAAGTTTGTAACCATACATATTTTAAATTATCAATATCAAGCGTTTAGATAAGCGATGATTGGGGGATGGGCGGTGAAGGGGGGAGGGGCGGGGCGAATATCTCCCTAATTGAATACATACCTTAGTTTCGAGTTAACAATATTCAAGCAGGATGCAAGTAACTTGTGCGCGTGTTTGCTACATTAGGCGCTCTGTCATCCGCAGTGAAATAAATGGAGCATTAAGTCTCTTTATTATTATACTCTCTGAAACATGGGGGTCTCTGGGGGGAGGGAGGGAGGTAGTAGGGGGGTCTACAGAAACTTTCGTCATGAATGCAATCTTGCAATTCATGTGGTAGTTCAGTTTCATAGGATTAAATTTATTTCTAAATAGTAAGGAAAAAAGAAAAATGATTAGAGCAAAAAAATTCTAATTAATAAAAGTTATTATTTAGACTTTAGTTAGGGACCAGTTGATCGCGTTTGTTTTATTTTAATAAAGAAAATATTTTCGCATTAAAATACAAAAAAATATTAGCAAAATACACGCTTACAAAAATTGCCCAAATGTAAATGTATTAAAACAGTGCATTGTTCTTAAAGATAGATTTTGAAACAATATTTTTTATTATTTTTTTAAGTAAATGATGTGATTAAAAATTAATGTTTTGTCATCTAAGTACAGAAATATATCTATGTATCTAAACACGTATGAATATATATTGCATATTTGACACACATTTCTGTACTTAAATGACAAAACATTTTTAAACACATTTTTAAACACATCATTTACTTTAAAAATTATTTTTAAATCTATCTTTAAACAATGCACTGTTTTAATTCAATTACATTTCTTTAGAATTACAATTTAAAAATGTAATGTCTCAATGCAAACTATATAATCTGATTAAACAGAGTCAAATCATTCTTTCTACGGACAAGTTTCATTTAAATGATTAATTACTAAGTTATTAGTAATAAAAAATACTTGAATATGATAATATAAACGATATTAGTGATAATAATTGTCTATTTAAACTAATAATATTAAATGCTAGTTTGAAATATCTACCTCTAATACAATAGACTGATTCACGGATATACTGTATATTATTCCATTTCGCTCTTGTTCTGCGTTCTCTCTTCCTAATTCATTCGATTCAAACATCATTCTGTCAATTCAGCTTCTGCAGCATCAATGCTGTCTATTTATACTTCCTGCGTTCAACTCGATTTTCTATAGTGCTGCTAAAATAACACTGCTATTATTAGCTAGCGAATCGGAGATAATGCAACTTTCTTACCGAAACTCATCTAAAATTATACAGGAATAAAAATGTAGATTATAAACTTTGACGTGTAAATTAAAAATTGACGTGTAAAATTAGAAGTTTGATATTATGCAAAATTTAATAGAAAATAGTGTTAAACTGTTATAAGGATAATCAAAGTCATGTTAAAGGACAACATGACTTCCTAACATGACTTTATGTCAAAGTCAATTTAATAATAATTAATTTTTTTTTAAATTTAGATTTAGTGAATTTGGAAATGTTATACATCCAATGATAACTGACTTATTAAAATAAATTGATCAATTTTGTTCGTAGATTTGATATTCGCATTCGGTAGCCGTACATCCGTAACACGTAACGGTTGAGGCAGCTGCATGAAGTAATAACCATTCAGTTACTGTACGAGCAATCACTCACATTATACAGGCATGAGTAATTTGGCAACTGCAAAATAACCGGGGTAACTGTCATGTAATTTATGTGAAAACTAAATTACTTTTCAATGAACACTGAAATAGGGGTTGTTTTGATTATTTTATATCTAAATTATAAAATAACACATTGTATACACTTTATTATATTTATCTTAATTATATAAAGGGAGTATTGCATTATAATTATTTGTTATTTATTTATAATTATTTATTAAATAAACAGCGAAATAAATAGCCAGATATATTTAGTAAAATAGTAAAAAATAGTAATCAATTAATAAAATAATTTTCCTTTTTAACAAATATAAATCTATCTCTAATACTTTGTGGCTAATTAAAAAAGCACTTTTATTGTGTATTTATTCTCATTAACCCATCAACCCCCCTGCAAATAAAAAGTCTGAATTTCGCACTACTGCTAGGTTTTCATTTCATCCGCTGCCAGCTAGACAAATTTATTGAGAAGAGCTCGTCAACAGCTGCTGCAGAAGTTAGGGCTAAGTGTCAAACATTGGTCTAGCAAAGAATTATTATACCAACATACCAGTGCATTACCAGCAGATAAATGAGTGTATCCGCTACAGTACAATTGTATGTTTTTTGTTTGTGTTTTTGTACTTATGATTATATGTTTAATCTTTTATTTGTTGAGTTTGCCTTATGGTGAATAATGCTTCATATTTCATTGTCGGTATTTATTTTATGCATATACATTACATGCATATGTTTTGTATTTAAATATCTGTTTTTATGGTATGTATATCAGAGTATATGCATATGCTTATATGTGTAAACATATGTTTTAGTACATGTGTTATATGTACATAAGTATGCAAGCATGTATTGTGTCTATGTACATGTGTCTATGTTATGTCTATGTATACATGTGTCTATGTTATGTTTATGCGTGTATAATATTGTATATACGGTATATTTTTATGTGCTTATCTAAATATAATACTTATGAGTGTATACAGAGTATTGTATATAAGAACGTATACGTTTCTTTGTGGTAAAATTCTATGTATATGCTAATTTATTAATAATAAATAATGATTAAGAAACTATTAGTTATAAATTATGTTTAATTGTCTAAATAAAACATAATTAGAAACATATTCTGCTTTACTAATTTAAAACGACATATGATTTTAATAGTCAGTTGAATTAATGCATATCTTGAATAAAACATAACATAATTCCAATATCTATATCTGTTAATTATCTTGCATTAAAATAATACGTTAATTATTTTCAGTTACTTTCTACATTACACTATATAATTCTTGTAAATGTATTTAAACAAAAAATTGATTAAAACAACAAAGTTTATAGGATATTTTACTTTGCCTACTGACAGGCCTATCTGATTGACGATTTATTAATTGAACTTAACTCACTTGATTTAATTAACTGTGCCCTTTTTGTACTTTAAAATAAATAGGCCTACAACTATTTATTTATTTTATTCTGTCTTCCGTATATACTAAAAAGATATATTATTAAAATGATTTTGAAAGTCACTGAACTAAATTTAAATATCCAGCATGAAATTTATGTTTATATTAAAACGAGACAAATGATTTTAAAAGTAAGTTAAATTAATACGTTTCCAGCATTAATCTATCACAATTACGAAAAATTAATGCGGGATATACCAGCATATACTGACACAAATTTGGTTTAAAACAGCAGCTGTTATTGTTCTCGTATACAATCCACAGCAATGGAGCAATTTAACAAATTAGTAAAGACCACAGAGCATCCGGGAATGTTTACAATCTGTCACCTATACAACGCTATATCATTTTAAGCGCTGTAGAAATAGATCTTTAGAGTGACGCGGCGTTGTAGTGGTATAGATTGTGAAAGTGTATCCGGGATTAGATACAAAGTGATGCTAGAATATTAATGTGAATTTTGGACGTTATTGTTTTAAATACTCAAATACTGAAGCAATTTATTGAAGTTTATTATATATAAAATTCTAAGAATTATTATTCTCTA